>JAGFPH010003748.1:95494-114755 GCA_018207615.1 Philaenus spumarius
ATGTTAGGTTATTTTTGTTTTGTTTTTATTGTTGATATTGTTTTATAATGTTGTTAAATTATTAGTTCACAGTTTTCCTTTATGATAAACAGAGCCATAAAACTAGTTAGTAACTGAATAAAATCATGTTAGGTTATGTTTGTTTGGTTTTTATTGTTGATATTGTTTTATGTTGTTGTTACAGTATTAGTTCACAGTTTTCCTTTATGAATGTTTTATTTTATACCATTTATAAAGGAGTTTTTATACCATTTTTTTATAACATTCAGGAAGTTTTTAATTATTCTATAGTTTTATGCAATTTCTGTTTTCCCCTTGTTACTTAATTTTAAGATTCAAAAATGTTTAATTTCTATTGTAGTTATTTTTAGTCGAAGCAGTTATGCATTATTTTTAGTTTTATATTTGACTTTTAGATTTTAGGAGCTGTACATATATTTAAGATGATTGGGCGATGAAGGTAAACGAAATTGTCAGTTTTCTTACTTTCTGAAACTGTGTAAGTATAACAACTGTATATAGGCCCTAGTATTTCTGCTGTAAAAACAGAAAAACCAAAAATAATAGACATTTTTCAAAAATAACAAACACGCAAATAAAAGTACACAAGAAATTTATACATACATTCAGTTACACTTATGCGTGTTTTAACAACCAAGGTTCTAAATCTTATCTTACCTATTATAAACATTTCAATATGCGTATTTTTTCAAATTATTTTATCGTATGTTCGCCAGTAACATAGGTTTAAATTATCTGACTAGTGCATTGTGAACGTACTAAGTAAAACAATCTTTTCATTTAATTTCAACCGTACTAAAAAACCAAGCATGTAAAAGTTTTCCCGGTCTGACAACACAGTAAATTGTAATTTCACTGTTGCATTGAAGTTCCCTTCACGTAACTGTCGCTGCACGTAGTCATGTCCCTCTTGTTCGAGTTATGTTAGAAGGTTCAACGACTGCAGATGAAAATGAAGGTTTCAAAGAATGTATGTTACTGAAAGACACAGTTTAACGTTGTATTAAACCCTTTGGATGAAAAGTCTTGTACATGCGTTTCAATCTGACGATTTTTATGTTTTTTTTCCAAAATGCTTCATTACAAATCAGAGAGTACATAGAGGTTATATAGAGTGGACACTGGGGTTTCGCCGATCAAGCCGGCTGGCCGCTCAAGATGGCGGCTATTCCTTTGATCTTGGCCAGTGCCGCTCGCAGTCCGGTTCACTGACGTGAACTCGTGTTATCAAAAATTATAAATAACAAAACTATTTGCAAAAATTATAAAAAATCCTTTACATAAAATATACAGTTAACTAACAAAATCACTCTATGCAATAATAGTAGGCTAAAGGCTACAGAGCGGCATTTAAAACGCTTTAAATAATCGACGGTTGCTAAGTAAGTACTAACGGTAGGTGAAAATAGATTTCAGATATGAAACAATAAACTCTTTGGCAACATATCTCAGCAGATATTTAATTCTTTTATCAAATAACAAAAATTTTAATGTTCGTTTATTTTTAATTAAATATATGTTTCAGAAAAACATTTGTCTCATTCGACAATGTTAAGTTTTGCACATTTAAAGCACACTGTTGCCTTCAGCTAGGTTAGGTCCTTCTAACTGTGAAGGTTCATAATTTTTGAACGATGTTTAGAGGTGCAAATGACGTGATATGTTGATCGGTGTCGATTGCTCGCACGAGTCTAGAGCAGCGGTCTTGCCTACACTCGATTCCACGTTCACCGTGCAGTACAGGTCTTACGGGAGAATAAATATGGTACTACCCATACAGGGAACATCACGTTCATTGTCATGCGGGTTGCGTCAACCGACCGAACGTTGCATGAGAGTTGATGTTTTTCAGTTGGCTATTAACGCTGAGACTGTCGTATGGATAACATGTCTTATGGGCGCTCTGTACTGCACGGTGAATCGGGTATAGTTTTGGCCGCTAATGGCGGACCCTTTTGGCCTCACTGCCCCGCATGCATTCATTATAGGGAAAGCTACTCTATATTTCTCTGTACTCTCTGTAACAAAATGACTATCTGTTATAGAATTCAATTAATTTCGTGGGATTCTAACCTATTTATTTCTCAGAATGTTCTTTCGCCTGTTTACATTTTTATCTTCTTCCCCCAAAACGATATAAACGAAATTTGACGTGTCCGTAGGTGCTTTGTGGTACTTAAAGTAAAACGTTTGAAATATAATTTTCAAAATTTTGTTGGTGTCCAATAGAAGGTAAAATTTATAAATTTTCAACAGTTAAATATATTGATTTGGTAAATTTTGTAATAAATTCCCCATACTTGAAAACTAGGCACTTTATAAGTTTAAACGTAAATCCCATAAACTTCGTCGAAGACGTTTTGGAAAAAAAACTAATTTGAATAATGGTCTATGAGGATGTCAACTTGAAGGAGAATATAGATCACCAGAAAGGTACCGCTGACTTAGCATGCAACTTTTAAAGTTGCGGCCATGGTTTCGAGATTAAGGGTTTTTTTATCTTTTTAGTCGGTATATAGTAAAGTTTCAAGGATTAAACATTACGCTTGAAATATGAGTGAATGGAGTGAAAAACGAAAGCAGTACATTGACGTTATTATTGCGATATAGATGCTACAGGAATACACTCAGCATCTATATCCTGAGTCAAAAGTAAATTCCGTAAATTTCCTGACGGATTTTATAAACACATTTGGTTCTGAATTGATACAACAACAAAATTTTAAAAGTAAACCGTTGAGATTATTATAGAAACGTTTCATTAGTCGGTCCCTAATATCTTCGTACAACAACGGATTGAATTCGATGCAATTCTAAATAATTTTGTAAAAATATAATATTGTTATGATTAAATGTATAATAGTTTATAAGAAAAGTAAAATATAAATCGTAAGGGTTATGCCAAGCGGATAGTTTATGAAAAGTAATGGGGGGGGGATTATTTATAAAAAAATTAGCAGTGTGAAGGTAAAAACTTTAAAAGTAAACTTTAATCAAGCCAAATTAATTAAAAGACAATGACAGTTCACGAAAATTTAAAAATGAAAGAACCAATAAAGCGACAACTACCATTCGAGTTTGTGCGTAGCCAGTGAGACAAAACAAAGAAAATGAGACATCAATAATTAAAATCGTACTGGCCATTATAAAGATACAGAAATTGGGGGAAATAATTAGTTAAAATCGTTATACAAGATTCAGAAACTCATAAACGGCCTAGATTTCAAAGTACAAGACCAGTAGTGTTGTTTGTCACGTGGGAACGGAGGGACGTTCCTAAAACTCGACAAAAGAAATTAGTTTGCTATTAAAAGGAAAAACTACAATTTCCGGCTGTAATAATTAATGAAACCAAAATCAATAAAAGGGAAAAGGTGTTTGAAATTAAACAAGGAAGACAATGCATGTAAAATAAATAGAAACGATGGTGAAAAAAGAATGAAGGGTTAAATTCATAAAATAGATAAGTTGGCCAGACTGAAGGCAAACATTTTGGATTCCGTCTTTTTGGTAAAAAGAACGAATAGTTAGAGAAGAGTTTTGGTCAGAGTAAGACGTCCTAAAAATTAAAAAACCGAATGTCGTGATGGCGTTACGTAGCCGATACTTTTAAACAGCGACTTGACAATTAAATGTATCTAGTAATATAATAATATTCAGTACAAACGCTGATTTAACTCTTACAGCAGCATGATGTCAACTTTAATCAACGAGAAATATCTTCAGACCAACACAACTTTAACATAGTACCTTTTCGGAGATTCGAGCAGTATTCAAGTACCGGACAACTGATTTCGATGAAACTACGAGATCTCCAAAATTGGTGAACATCGCATGCGAGAGCATCAGAGACCATTTAAGCAATAAATTAAGGTACCCAGTGTTCATCAATTAGAAGGAATTTATTAAATTTTTAAATACAATATTTGGGGGAAAATTATTCAATTTAAATTCAGTAAATTCATAACTATTCGCTTTGGTTTTTCTTTTAGTAAATGCATAAGTAAGGTTATACTGTCCACAATAATGATTAGTTATTAAGAATTAGGATAAGTTATAAGTTGTATTTTCATTTAAAACAAGTTCAGGTATTTTATTTTGTATATTGTACAAGGAAGTACACATAATTTTTAATTACTTTTGTTAAAATAAACTCAAATCATTAATAACGTACCTAAGGCTGGGTTACATTATTATAGCAAGTTTCCTATGTATTCTTTCAGTTTGTAATAGATTTTAAGTGTAGAAGATAGATATAAATATTTATATAATAAATATATATAACAGCTCCTCCAAACGGCACGGACCGAGGTAAGAGTAGTAGCCTATACACAAATGATATTAAAAACAAAGCTAGTTAAAATAAAAAGATAATTCTAATTTAAATGACCTAAAAAAGGTTCAGTAAGTTTAAAAGGAAATTAGACCGCTCAGTAAAAAACACTGTTGTCGATATTTCCTCAAACGGAAAACGCTAGTCGAGGGAAAAGCTAAGCGGTAACGTTTGAGTACTTGACACCTAAAACAACGAATAACTAAGAAAGTTTACCTGGTTTTCATAAAGCAGCATACATATACATTCGGTTATGTGTGACATAAAACCTGTCTCATAGTTCAAATTAATGTTAATTTACTTTTATAAATCTCAACTTTTCTTTGTTCAAGTAAGATAAGTTTTGTTAAGCATTAACTGATTGTAAGTTCTGTTGCTGCATTAAGTTTGTTGTTAATCTCGTTATTCCATCTGTACTTTGTTAACTTTGTTTGGATAAAGGTAAAACTTGGATAACTGTATAATGTAATAGTTAGTAGTTGTGACGTCATTCGGAATAGAACAAGCTTTGTTAGAGGCAACAAACTAAATATATTTTTTTACATTTAAAGGCGAAATGTTATAAATAAATAGAATAATATCTTAAGCAACTGGTTCGAATTACCTTTGAGTTATATGAATCGTTGGTAACTTTCCCGGCCAACAGTAAGGCTAACAACAGACGAGAACACTAGTACACTAGTGTACAGGCAGTGTACGGGACACTAAATGTACTATCAATTAAATCTGTGTCAACAGATTAGACACTGAGTAGTGCGCTACGAGATTCTTTGGCTCTACGGTGTCTCTCCCCCCGAGAAGTTGGGACACCGGAAAGTGTCCCCTACACCGGTGTCTCCTCTGTTGTTAGCCTTACGATGCCTTAGACGATACGAAGGCAACTCATTGGACAAATATATTCTAAACATTAATAATCGTAGATAGTTACAATGTGCCTCATCCTACTTGAATTAGTCCCACTTACAATTTATAAATATAATTATAGACCGGGTATTCCACCGAAACCAATATTTTTAATAGTACTTAATACCTCAGACTAAATCCTTTCGAGTAGCCTGAATAGTCAGCATAATGCAGAATTCATCAAATGAACACTTCATGTAGAGGGCATAGTGGTGCAATATTGTTAATCTTGCTGGATTCAAACGATGTTAGACAAAACATGACTAGTTCTTTGTTTACAATTTTATTTGTTAATGTCTGAATAAAATAATAATAATAAAAAAATACTTAATGCGTGGTTGTAATGTACGGAATAGAAAAAAGGAAGTAGAGAATTGTTAAAAGGAGTATGTCGGACATCAGTTGCAATGGTGACAATTTATCAAGAATTTCCAGTAGTATTTATGTGGAGTAAATAAATATTCTGTAATTATGGAAGAGAATCCACCAATCATTTATTGGATTGCACACAAGAAATTAAACGGTAAAGAAGTCCTTAGAATGATGCGTAATCATTTCTACTATATTTTAAAACGAATATGGATTAACCACATTACATTGAATTTTAAGGCTCTTCTTTACCTTGAAGAAAACTCCCGAGTGTGCCGTATGATTTCAATACGAAAGGTCTGACTAAAGCCGCAAAATCGTTGAAACATGCATTTGTAATAACGTGTTTTGGATTCTATTTATAAATTAATAATCTGGGAATCTACTTTAAGTTATAAAAAAGGCTTTATATTTTTTACGTGTTAGCTTAAAATATGGAAATTATTGCTTAAAACTCCCAAAAAATGTGTTAAAAGTAATAGATTTTTACACAGTTAAACTGTTGATTAAAATGAGTTGCCGTCGATTTCTTTCAATTATGAGATATAAGACAAAAGCAAAAATCCTTTAAGAACAATTTATGATGTTTCACAACTTTTTAGGTTGAAAACGGCGTCCGAAACACGGTAGTACGAAGTGCATATTTTTGCTGTTTTACGCAAGGTATAGAAGACCCCTAAGCGCTCGTGTAGTCCTGTTTTGACTTACTGAAACATCATTACTTTTCATTAGTCAAGGACAAGATGCGTATACTCAGCCATTCATCGCCTTCGTTAGTAGATCAATTTTAAAAGAACTTGGTTGAAACCCTAAAACATTTAAACTTGATTTTGTAAGTTCGCTCAACTTACGTTTCTGATGATGATACTTCAACCAAATTGCAATCAGTAAGTTAAGTTGTTAGTGATAACTAGTTTAGAATTTAATTTTATCTCACGTAATTTTTTTATAATTTATTAGTTTCATTTGTTCCAGTTCTTAACTTGTCTTCTTTTTTCATCATTCTTAATTTTTTAAATTTAGCTAGAGCTTTTCTGGTATCAGAATACTTGTGACCATTGTTTTGGAATTTAGTATTTTTACACACATTTTTGTTAAATAGGTTTATATTTTTTTATTTGCAACAATCACTCCAAGATATAGACATAAATATTTATAATGTGTACTGTGAAATAGTAAATTCTTGCTGGTCTGCAAAATAAAGAAGAAAGCCATTTTACTTAAAGATTCCATAAAAGGAACTCAAACTAATGAATTTACACAATATGACACTATAGAACAAAATATCAAAAATTAAAAAAAAAGATTGATATTATATAACGTTTAATGCATGGAAAAGAATAATTTGATCAAAGTATTGAAACAAGGTAGACGTGGTTTAAACGCATTGAACCACGTCTTTGTGTTCATTAACTCGACTGCTGTTTTAAATACTCAACAGCTGTTTCCATTTCCTCTGTTTGTTTGAGGCATTGAGATCAACAAAGGCTTCTACAAATTTCATTATTATAGAAATTATTCCTTCTATACCTTCTATTAATATTGATCAAAAGTTGTATTCCTTTGTGTCTAAATGTAATTAAATACATCCAAGAGTGCAGTTACCAAATAAATTTCAGGTGATAATTACCTGTAAGTTGAGTAAATATAATAAATACGCGATCATAATTATTTTAACTGCACTGATCAACTGCATGTATATTGACGTTTATCCAAATAAACTAAATAAGTTGAATAATCGATCAATACCACCTCCTTTAGTTTTTGGAGGTACAATACAAGTTCTTTATCATTTTTACATCTACATTATAAAATAATTCTATCCTTCATACGATTTAAGTTTAAGGAACTAAGAATCTCGAAGGAAGCAAGATCTTGCCACTAATTGTTCATCACCTCCTTCCACATCATAATACATTAACCATACATCAACGTCCTTGGTTCTGTTAGCTTTACATTAAGTTTATATTTTGAGCCCCTGGCAATACCAAATAATACCAAGAAAACATATTATTAAAATTAAAAACTTATCTTTTTTTGCTATTGTCATCTAATATTTTTCGACTCGGGTCAAAATTAACTTATGCCTTAGAAATTATAATCCATCTTCATCAAAAGTAGATCATGTATTGGGTTTTAACAATTTCGATTATGTTCTAAAACATGTCATATAATTCTAAACAGCCAGTTAGAGTTTACGCTGAAGAACTAGAACTGCTTAAAATCTCTCTGAGTGACGTCGGTGCTCATAGGTGAGTGTAAAAATCGCAGAAAAAATTATCGAAATCAAAGAAGTAAAGCTGATCTGTAATCCAGGACACTGAAAACCAGGGCAATGCATAAACAGTTAAGTCCTTTGTAGACCCTGAATAATATTACCAAATGAATAATTAAAAGCGTAATCAGAAAGTGAGCCTAGAAGGAGCAGTGGAAAGAGAGGTAAGATAGTCAAAGGACTTCTTGGAAGGTTGTGATGAGGGCAGGAGCAGATTTTCGTCAAGGCTAGATGGAAAGGTCGTGGGAAAAATTTGATATATTCCTAGGTTTGTGCCTTAAACAGGTATTTAAATATTACGGACAAGAAAAACACACCAAACTGTATCGATGAGAACGGGAGGAAACAACAGAGCGATTTGTAGTCTTCTGTGGAGGGTAAAATATATTAAATGCTAAGTAAGGGCACAGATCACACAGGTAGACCGGTAAGATAAAGTTTGCAAAGAGAACAGGTAGGTTTGGCGGGAAGCAGTTCCCGGAGAAAGTCAGTAGGAAAAGCCATTTTAGCCTACGATACGGGGTCATATTGCCAGCCAAATTTATGGAGTAGGTAATTAAAAGTTATCTTTTCTTAATAGGTAGTTCAAAATTCAGGGTGACTATTACAGTTTATTCAGCAACACGTTTTATCACTGACCTATAGTGGCCTAAAAATGTGTTGAACTCAATGTAAGTTTGTGAATTTATGTTAGTTTTAAAGAAAATTTATCGGTGGTGAAATAGCTTTATTTGAGGCTTTACCTAAATATTGCCAAAAAATCTTTTGTAGAAAGTGTTTGAAGTTATGCTTGGTTATATAAGTGGTTTATGTACCACTGAAGCTCATAAAGTATCGAAAAGATTTTGAGAAACGAAGTTGTTTTTGTGATTCTGGAGCGAAAAGCACATTTTTACTACTTTGTTAATATTCAAAATAACAAAAATACATTGTCAAAACAGTGCATCGAATCTAAAGCTTTTTAGTACGTTAGCACATTTTCTACAAGGGTAACGCAACCTGGTTGTCAATCAGTTTGGTTTAGTGAGACTATTAACATGAGCTACAAATATTTAAAACTGACAATGTAGCCCTTTTTATAAATTTTCATACCTTACTACCCAATATATTTTGAACGATGATTAGATAAATTAATTGTTCAGCTAAATATTTTTTAAAATTTAATAATTAAAAAAACTCCGTTTAATGCTTAACTTCTTTATTTAGTTTAATAAGTAGGGTAAAATAATTTACAACAATTCTGAAAAATGTTAAATAGATTAGTAGAAAACTTAGTTCTGCTTAAAAGATATTTCAAAATAAGTAGCTTAAGTCAACATAGGTTACCCACGAGCTCAGAATCTAGCGATAGGATTAGGCAAAATTATGAAAGTAAAAAGTACCTATCAAATAGAAAGTGTTATTTACTTTCAACTGAAGCCAATAAAATAAAAATACAAATTTGCATTAAAAATCTATAGTTTTATTTTAAAAACGACTACACATTTGTATTGTCCTTTTACGTTCAACATTTACAAAATACATTTTACAGTAATAAAGACTTTTTCGTATTGTGGTTTTAAAAACGTTTACTTTCTATGTTTTTTAATTCAGTTTGGATTTTTACATCCATACAATGCCCTACTTTTTTACAAGTGGTGGAAATGAACTGAGTATTACTATATGTAACAATTATTTGAAGAATAGTAAACATTTTCCAGCTCCCAAGCTAAATTCAACTTCTTGGATTAAATTTAACTCCTTTATGCACCAACATTTTTCAATCAGATACCAATGACTCTTTTATAATGTACAAAATATAATAAACGTTTTCCTAAAATTGACAAAGACTAGTTATTAAGGAGTGTGGACGAAGTATATTATATAACATACTTTTTAATGTATTTCAGTTTGTTTGCTTTTGTTCTTTGCAATTTTTTAAATCTGGATCTTTGTTATTTTAATTGTTAGTATGTAGTACTTAAATGTCCGTTTCGATTTAATTGATCTTGATCTTTGAATTTCTATATATAACTGAACATTTTTTAAATTTTACTTATCATAATCTTCAGTATCTAAATAAAGTATGAATGTCATTTTTAAAAAAACTATCATAATTTTTATAAATGTACAATAGTAGCCTAAGTTTTTTTCCGAGGTTCATGACGATTGAATCAAATATATAACGAGATTACATCCTCAACACAGGCAAGAGTCTCTAAATCCTCTTGAGAGTTCATGTTTATTTTTAACATTTATGCAATAAAAGAAGTAAAATGTCATAATTTGGTTAGTTTAAGAATTTGAATTTAAAAAATAATATTAAATGTTTTATATTTGAGCACGTAATACAAGATTTGTATTTATTTTTATTGTTTTTGTGGTTTTTTGATTTTGAATAACGTTTTTGTCTTTTAACCAATTTCAATAATGTTTTTAATATTTTGTAGCCTATAATATAATGCAACTTTTTGGGTATGGAAAACCATGTGCTGTTTCTAAAAAATAAGTTATATGGTTATATTTAAAAATATATTTTTCAAACTTTTTGTATTATTGTAAAAACATTTTAATTTAGTATTTTTATGGCTATAGCGTTTTCCATACCCAAAAAAGTATATTCAAGATAAATTATAACAAATATCAAATGCCTAGGTCTAATACGTCAGATTTTATTCAATCATAAGTACATCCAAACATGGAAAAGTTAACTTTCGGGAAACGGAGTTCAATGTTTCAACACTGTGTAATCCTGAATTGCGCTACATTTTTATTTATTTTTTATATATGAAAAATAATCTAAAAGCATAAAGATGTGCAAAGGGTACATACTTAGAAAAGTATGTAGAAAACAAAAATTAAATAAAAATGTTTTTAAAAAAATCCTTATTTTTGGTGGCGGATAGCTTTAATTATAAATACGTTTATTCACATATACGATTCATAGATTGTCATTTGCTAGAAATTGGCTGAAGTACCAAATTTTCTTTTTAAACTAAGACATTTTCAAAATGATCAATTTGATGAAATTTGTATAGTATAGAACTCAACAACTTTCATACCATTTTAAAAGTCTATGCTTCTTCATTGTTACGGAGGTTTTTGTCCTTGGTGAATCATTATATCTTTTTATAATATAATAAATAAATAATAATGATAAAGTAAGCGGAAGTTTTACACAAAAGTCGTTCTTCATGGTTGCATTGCTCCATTACCTCATATAATAAGAAGTAATTAAAGCTCCCTTGCTTCATTTGTGCACATTTATTCCTTTTTAAATAATTGTTCAACTTTAAGCTTCTAATTATTATATATTGTTGCAATACATTGTCGAAGTAAAGTACAATTAAATGATAAATAATTTAAACTAACATAAAATATGACTTGAAGAAAGCGACTCCATTCCGACTACTGATTAATAATTAGATATATTAATGAAACTTACCGAGTACGCGTGGTACACGGTGTGACAGTAGGCCAGAATTATAACCATGTGGTTATAATAAGTGTTTAAAGAACTCGTGTGTGTGTGTGTTATGTGTTGTGTGTTATGTGATACCCAGCAAACACTTAAAAATGGCTGAATAGCCGAAACGGCTGTAGTGAAATAGGCTATTGTTGACGGTAAGTCTCAACATTAATTAATATATCTAAAGTGACTTCATTTCACAGGTCAATAAAATTTTATAAAAGTAATTAAAACAAGTACAGTATTCT
Organism: Philaenus spumarius; assembly: GCA_018207615.1. Lineage (NCBI taxonomy): Eukaryota > Metazoa > Arthropoda > Insecta > Hemiptera > Aphrophoridae > Philaenus > Philaenus spumarius. The sequence goes on from JAGFPH010003748.1 coordinate 107,092, forward strand.
ATTCTTTTATTTTCATTACAAATTGAAAACATTATGTTAATCTTGAAATGTTTTAAAAAGCCTCATTATTTTTACTAAAACTGCAGCTTATATATATATATATATATATGTATATATATATATATATATATATTTATTATATACTTTTAAAATTGGCATAAGTTTCTGACGATGTAAGAAACTATCATTTTACTTTCTCACTGTACTATAGTATAGAGAAAGTATAGTGATCGCAAAAAAAATCGATGTTGAGATTTTTGTGGAAATATCCGTTTTAGGACGATGAGTCTAAAAAAGTGTTTATTACAAAATATCTATCTGTATGTATACAAAGCTGGAGCGAAAACTATTAAAACGATTTCGAACAAATTTGCACTAAACATATCAATTAGGCCTTTAAAGATGCACGAAAATGTTTTTGAAACATTTTGAAAAACAACCCCTTTTTCGCAAAAAAACACCAAAATTAAATTTTGTAAAAAAAACGGTTTTAACCATTTTGATAAAATTTTGCTTATTTGTAGCCCTTAATGTACACTACAATATACAAAAACCGCATCTTTCTAAAAATTCTCGTTTAGATAATAATAGTAATATTTTATTAGTTACTCTCCTACTTTAATATCTCCCCTCTCCTACTTTAATACAATTATGACGTCACAGTGAATCTGTTTATTAATTTAAATATGTTTGCAAGAAAGCATGTGCCAGTTTCCGGTACCGTTAATTTAACAGGTTACACTGAACTTTATTTAAGAAAACATTTAAATGTCAGAAGTTGATTTTTATCTAGATGACGTACGAAAATTAATTCATTTTTTGTACTAAATGTGAATTTAAAAAAAACGTTAGAATATAATCAAGCCTCGACTAGTGAGAAAAAAATATTTCTAAAATTAAAAACACAGAACAGACTTCTCACAAAAATGCGTTTAATGGTCCAACGCGTTTCAACTACAAAGTCTTCAGTGAAAAATGAGCTGTAACTAAATTATAACTATACTCGGTTATAATTTACTTTTAGCTCAAAAGTCACAACGATGACAACGTTGTCTTTGAAACCGTTTGACCGTTGAAATTGTGTATTTTTGTGAGAATTCTGTTCTGTGTTTCCATTTCTAGAAACGTTTAAGAACGCAAAATTTACATCACGATATTTATTTATGTTTACCTTTTTACTGGAACATAAAGTTTTATTATACTTCATTATTTATTTGTATAAACCTGTTGTTAGTTTGAAAGTTTAAGTCGTTCAGTAAAGTTCGGTTATTTTGATTTATTAAAAATTTTAAGACAGTTTTATTATGAAAAAGTTTTTAACGATAAAAAAAACAAAACATACTTTAATGTGTTGAATTCTTGCTAAAAATGGAAATGGAAGGTAGTATTTAAATTTTAAGTTTTTTATCAGCCCTTATAAAACCGGGTTAAAAACTGTCAAAATGGCAAGAATACGTACCAACTTTAAATTGTGTTAAAAACTCAAATTGTGTTAAAAATGCCCCAAAAGTGTTTTTTTTGGGGGGGTGAGGATAGATTTTGGAAAATTTTTAAGTGTAAAGGGAGGTAGATGATATCTTATTTTATGGGTATCTGTTCACTGATCATTTTGGAAAATTTAATTTAGCTTACTGCGTATGTACAGGGTGTTCCAAAACGTCCAAGAAAGTAGTGTTTTACAGTTAGTTTTATTGTTACGACATAACATAGACTACATAAGCCAAATTTGTGTCCTATATTCATAGGAATATACCCTTTCCAAAATTGTGCTTATACCCTTACTTAAAATTTTTTTTAAATACCTACAATTTTGGAAAGAAAAACAGATTAAAACTCAAAAACTTCAAATAGTAACGTTTGTCGTGATGCACATAATTGAAAAAGTCTTTCAAAAACAAAAATGTTTTGTATTTAAAGTTAAGTTTGACTTTATTTCTAACCGTTTCAAAATGGCCCCTGGAAAACTTATTTGCGCACGTATGGTCGGTTTCACCCGGTATAACTAAATACATAAACATCCCTATTCATGTAAGGATTACTACATTTTGCTCTAACTAGAGAAATCATAAACAAAACAATTTTATTTCTAAAGTGTACAGTCATTGCTAACCCTCAACATGTCTGAGTACACTCTCAACAAACAGTTAAATCACAACTGTACAGATGCCTTTATTAAAGTTGTATTTTTTATTTAACTTTTACAGTATTATGAAATCCTCGCAAATTAGATTGTTGTTTAATACCGTACAACTGTATACAGCACTCCAATAAGCACACATGCACTCAATAGTTCCCTTGTTAAAACTTTATACTGCTGTACGTATAGTTTCATTTTACACTTGAGGATAAAAACGTGTCTGTTGGAATATAATACACTAGCTGACCGGTGCGAATATTTCCCATGTTACTAGTATCTCTTTGATTAAATACGTTGATTTAATTTAGTTAATTACGTTTATTTATTTACGTTGGTTTATGGATATCAGTTTACGACGATTTACGTTGATTTAGTTTGATTGATTTGCGTGATTACACTTGCATATGGAATGTAAACAATCTAATTAACAGCTGTCATGTTAGTTTAACGGATTGGTAATAATAGGCGACTTATATTGGGAATCATATAAACTTTCTTAAGCATTTTTAAAAAATTAATTTGTCTATCGAAAACATTACGTTTAATCTATTTGACTATTTTTCGTCGATAGCGGGGAACATAAGATGCGCTTCAAATGATTATGACAGATATATAACGTTGCCACAAAACAAACACATTTGAGAAGGAATATAGGTTAAAGTGTTTTGTTACCGAAAACATTAATTTTAAGCTATGTGTATATTGTTTGTCAAAAGTTGGGAACATAAACTGTAAAATGATGTTTGAATCATTAATGTTGATGCAAAGTTAGGGGAGATATGGCGTTGATACAAAAACACCCATTTGAAAAATAATATCTATATGATGAATATTATGTAGTAATAAATTCAATGTATCTCTAAGTTCCTTTAAATTCAGAAGTACCATCTTACTTTAATATTTTGCTTATCTAATTCATTAAAAATACAATATGATCACTAAAAGATGGTAACTAATATGTTGGACTTTCAGGCCCATTATTTTACAATCCAAAAACAAAGACATAAAATATATTGTACAAAATCTAAAAATACGTAATAAGATCAATTTTAAATCAGCCTTATCTAATCTAATAAATATAAGCAAACAGTCTGGCTTGCACTGGTTACCCAAAAACATAATTGACGGATGGTATGAAAAGGCCTGAATGAATATTGGCCAGTGAAAAATCAGTTAAAAAAAATCATAAGTAAATGGTTTGGCAAGGCAAAATTATATTTTATCTGTACGTTCCTAATGTTTTAAATGAATACCAGCCAACTATAAAAATAGACTTTATTTTTGATACTTTATTCAAACTTGTACACAACACAAGTAAGTCTTGTAAATGAGTTCAAAAGTTTACTCGAATTTTTTGGGTACTTTCTAACTTCCGCTGATGGTCAGGCGTCGTATTCGTCCACAAAGTTTCCCCTAACAAACATTGAAACAATCAGGGCAGTGCTGGACCTCGTTTATTTGGTGCTGGTGGGGGGGGGGATATTACATAGAGGGTGCGACCTCTTAGGCATATTTTAATAGTTCTAATGACCACTTAAAAATATCCAGACAATGGTGAAATATATTATATCTTACGAGTCTTAACTTTACATAGATTTAAGTAATAGTACTAAAACACCTTTAAAATTACTTATACAAATAATATATTTATAATAATATCCTTGAAAGTAATACAAACAAATGGAACAAAACACATAATAATATATGAAACAAATAAAAATATAATAAACTTAATAGTTATATAATGTTTTGGCGTTGTTGATGGTATTGTCAATTTGCATAATAATTTAAACTGCAAATGTCTCCTTGTCGGAATAAATGGCGATGTATGCCTATAATAAATATATGCCTTTAAAGCAGAGTTATATATTTATAGAATAAACAGCAGATTCTAACTACAACTAAGCGTCTTAAAATTTAAAACTAAAGCGATTATAGCATGAATTAAATAATAAATTACGTATAATAAAAGAAACATATGTCGATTTCAACAGCACTGATCGATGCCAACCGGTAGGAATCGGTGTCCTAAAACCCAAACTGATTTATTTTGACATCGGTGAATGAAATAGGAGACGACTACTTCTGCTCTGATCAACGATCTGCTCACCTTCAGGAGTGGTAAAATTAAAATGGAAGACTTTAGGAATGTTCAATACGATGATGATGGAATAATCTGTTTCATAGTGAAGTTCGTAAAAGGATAGTAGAAAGTAATCATAATTGAAAAAAAGATTTATTAAGTTGGATGGTGTTTATGTTTGTTAATGCTTAAATATAATTATACAAATTAAGTATACAATTTAAAAAAATTATGATTATTGTGTGTAGTATTTTTTATTTACTTATGCCCTATTTTTACAAGTGGAAAATAAACATTAATGAAATAAAATAAAATGAAAAATGCTTAATTTCGCAACAAACAATAGACTAACACAATATTATGTACATTTACATTGCAAAAGCATAGCTTGATTAGGCTGTCTGCTTGGTTGGGAAGTAATTTCAAACACAAAAATACACTTTACATCAAAGAAACTAAACACATTACGCATTTGATGATCTTACAAATAACAAATAACTTTAGAAAACATGTATTCAAAAAACAAATCTGGACTACCAATATACAAACATTTATTAAATTACAAAACGGAAAACTAACTAAAAAATGTATACCATTAACGATGACAATTAGAAATTAAATTCTTGAATTAAAACCCATCTGTATTGCCATGCTTGTTGAGAGAATTTTGCAAGCCGCACCCAATAGTGCCCATTCAAATACTTTAAAATATTTACTACGTAAGTACTGTATGTAGCTATTACATAGTACTATCATAGATCATGAATAATAAATAGATCTTGCATCCATACGGCAGCAGTGTGGCGAAAATTAGGTTGTCGGGAAAATAGTGCATGATCGCGCCGCGAAGTAGCGCTCGGGAGAAATCATTGGTTGCATTGGTGTTTCACACAGCTTCCGTCGTTTCCCCAATAGATAGCGCCACTATCGTCGAATTTCCAGTGGAACGAAATATTGCATTGGATCGGAGTTCTATTAGGTTATCCAAATACAATGGTTCTATAGAGGTTTAATTTATTTCTTTATTAAAAAAAAAAAAAAAAAACATTTGGAAGTTGTTAGTAATATATTAATGTTTATTTTCTCTAAAGTAAAGAAAATAAATAAGTTTCAGTACAATTTTCTGCCAATCTTAACATAATACTTTCACTTAAGTTTGTCGACGCGTTTCGGAGTTCCTCCATTATCGTGACCTATTTCAGTACTCCTACGTTAGGATTGGCAGAAAATTGTACTGAAACTTATTTCATGGATCGTAGCAGATATAATTTGTATAATAACTTAAAGAAAATAAACATTAATATAATACTAACATATTCTAAATGTTTTTCATAATAAAGAAATAAATTAAACCTCTATAGAACTATGTAATATCTACTTACGTAGTAAAAATTTTAGAAATGTTCTGAAGAAATAATTTAAATATAATATATTATGAAATAATATTACTAATAATTAATTTAGAACTATCTCACTTCAATTTACAAAAAACTACAAAAATGCAGAGTTGTTTATTTAAGATTTAACTGTAAATCTACCTATCACTTTGGACAAAGGTTTTACTAATGTACTAAGCATTTTGGTCAGAATATCATGGGCTATGTTTGATTGTGTGTTTTCAAAAAAAATTCAAATTATTGAATTTGACTGAGAAGTAAAGTAGTCTTGACAAAACCTCTATTTACATGTCTTTGTTTTGGGTAACGTTGGCCAATCCATTAAAATACACTAAATCAGCAAGCTTAAAATACCGGCTGTAACCTACAAAGAATTAATTAAGTTCACAAAAGCATATGCTTATCTACAACGGATTTCTTACAGTAATCGTTTTACACTTCCACAGGGACATCTTTTACATTTTTAACACATACGAGGGCTAGTAACTGATATTAGTAAAATAGTAACAAAAAATTATGATCTAATATTTAAAGTTACTTCTTTCTCATAGTCGTTTTCAATTGGTTCTAACCGCAACTAACGTAACAATTTTCTAATTACACTACCAGCAGCAATTTCTTATATAATTAGGTTCGTGTCTAATAAACTACATTAAACTAAAACCCACGCAAGCAGGCGAAACGCACGCCTTACTGCGGCTTGCGTGGTCTGCTTGTGGAGGTTTCCTACACGGAAAAGGGGTGGTTGTGTTATATTACTTTATTCGAAGGCTTTATCAGTGTAATAAAGGTATCTTGTGTTAATCAAATATTGACAATTAAACACATTGTGTTGCTTGGATCATTTCTCTACTAGGCAGTCTGATATAAGTTCTGGAAAGTTTCACATTCTGAGGTTATATAAGTGTGCAAGGCAGTGCTGCTCTTTAAAGTAAAGCCAAAGGACTATATAAGAGAGACTGAAGATTAGATACTAGACATTATAGGTTAAAATATAGTGACTTGCCACCGGAACAATACTACATACTTGAAACTAGAGTGGAGAAGAACGAGACAAGAAGTTAAATGGTAAAGACTACACATTGACGTCAAGAGGCTAGAGATTAGACGCTAGTCATGCACTAGAAACAAAAGACGAATGTCTAGAGACTAGAAAGCATGGACTGAGAAACCTGAGAATATAGACTAAGTACGAGAAACTAGACACTAGTGACTAATGGAGGGAAACTAGAGAATATAAATTACACAATTATGCCTGGACACTTGTATGAAAAGGGGTTTGGCTAGGTACTAGGTACGAGAGATTAAATATTAGAAGCAGGAAACTAGAGAATAAAGATTAGAAACGTATGACTGGAGATTTAAAAATATAAACATTATACTAGATACTAGCGTCTAGACACTAGAGAACAGTAGTGGGAAACTAGAATATATAAATTACAGACTACTGTCTGGGCTAGACACTAGAGACTATTGACGAGAGACTATAGAATATAAACTAGAGACTAATGTCTGGAGACTTATAAATACAAACTTTAAGCCAGATAATAGACAACAGTTGAGCCTATCTGCGAGAGGCTAGAGAATATCAATTATATAATAGTGTCTGGAGACTTATAAATATATATTGGATTCTAGATACTAGACATTAGATACTATCAGCAAGAGACTAGAGATTATAAATTATAAACTAATGTTTGGAGATTTATAAATAAAGACTTTAGGCTAGATACTAGGCAGTGGAAACTATCGGCGAAAGACTAGAGAACATAAGTTAGAGACTAATGTTTGGAGACTTCTACATGAAGACTGTAGTATAGATACTAATGTGTGGATGCTTTATAAATATAGCCTAAATGTTCGATACTAGAGAATAGAGACTAGAGGCGGGAAAATATAGATGTGTAATAGAAAATACAAACAAATACAATATAAAAGTACAATAAATATAGATTGAAGGCTAGATAATAGACACTAGAGACTATCAGCAAGAGAGAATCTAAATTAGAGACTAATGTCTGAAGACTTAAATAATGACTTTAGGCTA
>JAGFPH010003748.1:122553-140326 GCA_018207615.1 Philaenus spumarius
CAAAACTTAGGAAAATCAAAGCTACTGAGGAATACGAAACATTTAAATTATTCAACAACAAACCGGACACCATCTCAAACGACCAATTTTCGTTCCAAATCTTTGTAAGACACGGCTATTTATAACTTGCAGATGATAACCTCTGCTAGGTCTCCTTGAGTAATTAATAACGGCAGTAATTAATTAATTAATCGAGTGCGCACTTTTTGTACATTCGTGTTTTAATTACACGTGTTAGTGTCAGTGTTTTGTGTATATGTATAACATGTTTATTTTAATTTATGACGATCTCTTCGGAGTGAATAAGATCTGAAAATAGAGGTACGGCTCCGAAACATGTCGTCATAAAAGATACGTTTTGCCACTAGATTCTCAAATAAAAATATATTTTCTGTATTCGTTTGTCCAATTTATTACATTTGTTCAGTAGGGGAAACCCAGGCGTGCCCCGCACGCCAACCATAATGGAGCCTTCTATGCACATAATTTTTTTTAACAATAAAGGTGTAGGATTAATAATAACACCAAAGCTAAGATGGTAAATAATGTTAAAAGTTTAGATCAAATTGTGTCGTATATTTTATAACAGCAGTTATAAAAAATGTTAAAAGAACCAGCAAGGCTCTTCACTTTCATAAAAAAAAACCTATAAATTAGAAATACAAATAATTTCTTCAAAGTTTGAAATCAGCTGTTAATGGAAATATTAGTGCAAACAGCTTTTTTAGCTGTTATTTTATTCAATCGGTTGCTATGGTAATAAATGTATGTACATGAGTTGGTTCATCTGGCTAGGCATAACCTAAGAATTTTTTCTGACTAAATTTACAAATATTTAAATAAAAAATGTTTTTATCAAATTGAATTATATCCTATGTTGCTTACGCATAGTGTAGATTTGTAGTGGTAAAACTATTTTTTCAATCGGTTCAGTAGGTCCGGAAATTACTCCCTACATACAAACAAAAAAAAACCCAAAATTTACCTCTTTAAAACATTAGTATAGATTTCTAGTTGAAATTTATGTTAATAATACACACAAAATGTATAGTAGAGTTCGTATGGGCCATCACCTGAGTGTTCAATCTCAATCCGTATTTGTAAAGAATGTTGTGAAGCTGTAACTAGTACGTTTAGCCTAAAAGAGTAATAATTGGTCGTAGTAACTAGTAACTTTTAAAAGCAGGGACTTGGAATTGTAACTTTTACATTTGCGGAATGGGCCCCAACAGTCTCCTTTTTTTTTAAAATCCATGTTCTATAGGTCGTTGTTACAACGTACAGTTTTCTCAATAAAAACTTAGTTTTTTTAAAGTGAAACAGTACGGGTTTTTCAAGTATGATAGTACAGTTTTCTCTGTATTTATTTTAAAGAATTCAGTGTTTTTAAATAAACGAAAATGTAATAGATATTTCTCAATTTAAAACGAAATGTGAACCTAATGAAATTTCAACTAATCTGAAAACATAGTAGGAGAGTTTAGGAAAATATATAAATTTTAATTTACATATAGGTTGGACGCAATCGTTATGGAAGCCTACACTTTCAATTGAATAATCACAAATGATGTTATTAATTTAATTTCTAAAAATTCATTACTTGTTTTATTATACAGGGTGTCTAAAAATTCCCACCCTCCCTTAAATAAATGAGCTTCGAGGTATACAACACAGGGAGATGAATTTTGGTGTAACCGACTATTTTACCCCGTACCCCAAAATGGGGGGTTGAGAGGGTAATTCAAAAAATATTAAATACAAACCCACATAAAGTGATACATCATTTTAAAGGTCTTGTTAAAGAATTAGAATGGCACCAATTAGAGGTCTCTATATTAACCCTATCAAAAATGGCGGCCAGTTAAGGGGGCACTCCACCTTAATATTGATAAAAATGACAAAAAATGAAATTTTTTTTCACCTAGTTTTGTTTCCTGTGATTTTCTGAACAATTTTATATATAATAAGTATAGATAATATGCTTATAATTCGTTTATTTTATCTAAAAACGAAACGCGTACATGTATATTCTCCAAATAACTGAGTCTTTTTCTAGGTCGTTTTCCGAAAGTTTTGTTTCTCACGTTTTCATTTACTGTGGCAGACATAACTCAAGTTGTATTTGAGATAGCCTCATAATTTTTTTCTATTTTGAAGAGGACATTTCATTGTACAACCTGCATTATGGATATACATTAGTTCCTATAATAAAGATTTTAAGAAATGATTAAAAAAAGATTTTACTAACATTTTTTATACAAAAATTAAATAACATATTTTTTACAGAACTATTTAAAAAAATTTAATACCCATAGGCCTACTACAGATTGTAGAATGGAATTCCCTCTTCAAAATAAAAAAAAAAAATGAGGCCATCTCAAATACAACTTGAGTTATGTCTGCCACAGTGAAGCCTAGTCAAATCCGTAAAAATTAACCCCTCCCCAATTTGGGGGAGGGGGTGGGGCCAAAACTTATGGAAAAGTCACTATAACCAACACTCATATTATAAAACATCATATTATAAAACATAAAATAATTAGGTTTGCTTTAAAAATAAAGAAAACATTTTTAAAGGTGGAGCGCCCGCTTAAGTTTTTAATATCCTATGTTAACACAATTTTAATTACGGTACAAACAATATGTTCCAGTGGAAAGGAATAATGGTCCTTTGAATGTTATTTAATAAAATCAGAGGGTCGTTCAAAATCTAGTATCAAACAAATATTTACACAATTTGGCTTAAGCTTAAAAGGAACGAATAAACTTGCAGTTTCTAGATACAAGGCGTTCCTTTGAGTCACGGCTTTATTTTTGCCAAGAAGTAAATGGATGTTATTTTGAGCATTTAATATAAATTTACAATTAAGGTAAGTCTTTAGCTTTATTACCAATGAAAGGTATTGTAACGTACCTTATTAAAAATCTGTGTTAATTAGATGTTTTCAACTTTGACTTGCCGCCCATTGAATTGAATTGTCCTCTTAGCCCCTCATTTTAGCGTAAGGGGTGAAATGGTAGGTTACAACAATTCATCTTCCTTTGACATATACAGATACCCCAAATTTAATTTATTTATTTCTACTCGTTCCAAAGTCAAGGGGGGTACTTTTTGGACTCCCGGCATAATAATATTCCAGGTTAAAAATATTATTGCCAGTTTATATTCACACTATAATGAAGAAAATCGTAAAAAGAATTCCCTCAAACATTATTAATTCCGTGTTTTACAGTTCTGCCAACAACTCGTAAAAAAAAAACAGGGTTGAAATACAGGGAAATTTAATTCTCAGTGACAGATACACTGAGTGTGGAAGTGTGCAATCACCCCAGCAGGTTTTATTGTTTTTCCTACCGGAGGAATAAAATTTCTGGTTGTGTTTATGTTTATAGCTAAGTTCTATAATGTGTCTTTACAGCGTACCGAAAATTAAATAAAACTGGGTGATTTAACTATGGTGATATTTTCTTTTACGTTTTTCAAAACAAAATGTTTGGGTACAAAACCCGTTTACCTAGGGAAGCAAAACTATCCAAGTTCACCCAAATAATTCAAGCGGTTTTAAGAAAGCAAATAAGCTATCAGCCTTGTGGAAGATCTCACATTTTGTGGCTAAGATATATAATGATTATAATTTATAACAACTAATGGGGTAAGTAGGGGTAATATGAACACTGTGGGGAATATTTCTCTATTATTCCCTCTCCAGGTAACAGTCCGAGAAAATATTGTTTCCCGCGTTTGATGGTTGGTGCTGCCAAGTGACCTCATTCTGCAGTGGAATTCATGACTCAGACATCGGACGCGTTATTCGACCCTCTCATAAGAATATAAAGGTAAGCTGTCAAGTTATTGTTGTTAAAATAAAGGGTGTTAGTTGTATACGCCTTTTTTTTTAAGATACAGTTATTCAATTTACTATATTATTTTAAACATTTGAATTATACTCTGTAACCTGAGTCCATAACCTTTCATTGCATGCAATTTTTGTGTGTTCAAAGCACGTGCTTCCGGCGTTGCCAGATTTCTTTTTGTTCGGTGCGATTGGGGGAATAGAGGTCTAACTGGGGTAATATGAGCAGTCAAAATATAAATGGGAAATATGAGCATTGTAATATTTGAATGGCTTTTTGTTTTGTTTTTTATAAACTGTGCAGATTTAATGGAATGTATAATTTGTATACATGTATTATGTAATACTGTGCTAATTTGTATATTTAAAACAAATGTTTCGCTGTTAAAGACCTGTGCTTTGCTTTCGTTCAAAATCATTTTGTCAACTGTATGTATATTAGTTATAGTTTAGTAGTCTAATTATTGGCCAATTATTTTACGTAATTGGGCTGCAGTCTAGGTTAATTTTTAATAACACATTTTATACCATTTATTTCGCTTGGTATATTTGTAGTGGGCATCATACATTCCTTAGCCTACATTCCAATTCATATTTATTTTATCTACTTACTTATTACTCATAGGCGTGTATAAATTGAGTAATAATTATTTTCTGTTCATTAATTATTTCGTGTAATTTTCAGATGCCGTAAAACTACCAGAGTAAGGGTGTTTGACAGCAACAGGAGCAAGAGGACTTGGACAGAGCTGTTGCAGCAGTGAAGAACGGAGATTTTTCTCAAGAGAAGGCAGCTCTTTTATACAATGTTCCTCGTCAAACTGTCAGAAGATACCTGTTTTCTGATGGCGAAGGAAGCAAATCTCTTGGTCGACAACCTGATTTAGGAGTGCGTGCTGATCAGGCATTTGTTAATAATTTAATAACGCTCTCACTCCACGGATTTTCGTTAAACATAACACAAGTAAGGACTCTGATGTCCCATTTGATGTCAAGCAACCCACGTTTTTACAATAAAATTAATTATTTTTTACTTTTTAGTATGTTTTTTAATTATAATTTTTTTGTGTGTTTATAAACTATAATTTATTAGGCTGCGATTGATGCCACATTATTAAGACGACATTGTTAAATATGTTTGTAGAAATAGAAATGGGGTTGGTGTGCATACCACGCAGAGGTCTCCATATGTATTTATTTAAATATCCCATTCTTCACGAATTCATCCAATCGTTCGTTCTGTTTTCCATTTTCATTCCGTATTTGAAGTCCGCCGTTGTCATAGAGTGCTTTATAATAACTTAGTGTTTATTTATCCTTCAAATATACAAACATGCTCAGAAACAATTAAATTGCATTTAAATATCATGCTAGTTCCAAATGCATCTACTTATATAAAGCTAGACGGTAACACCGATGCACTGACATTAATTATTAGGCACTTCCCGTAATCGGACCTCCCTCAACCTTATACTTGAATTAAAGCTCTCGACAAGTCACTTTTGAAAAAAAATTTCCAGAATTTAACATTTTTTAATTTTGGAAGCACCTTTTGGGCGGGAAGGATTTTTTCATTTTTTCAATTTGAGCGCGTTTTGTATGAAAACGGTAAGAGAAACCAAAAAATGATAAATACAAAAGTTGTAGAAAATTAAATTTCAAACGTGAAATTTTCCGACAGATTCAAGATACAATCATCCCTTCAGCCGCTATTCACCCGAGAAGGAACTCGGGCACACAATCCTTTAAATTTCCCATGTTAATCTTATAGAGATAATGTTTAATGAGTTTGAGTTAGCTGCCAAATAAAACAGCTGATTTATTCTCGATCACCTATGTACAAATGAGTTAAAGATTAACGAGATTCTGTAGCGAATTTTCCAACTGCGAGCGAAGCGAAGTAGCCATCTGAGGCCGAAGGCCGAGGCGGGGTTGGGACGCGAACCGTCAGGGGCAGAGCCCCTAGTTTTATAATAGCCCTTCAGAGTTGAACAACTTGAATAGATACACTGTTTGTGTGGTGCCACTACGCTGGCGCAAATACATCAACTATTTGTTGATAACGTTTTGCTCAAACTGTAAAATAAGTTAAACAGAGCGATGAACTTCCTCTATAACGACAGAATTTGAAATAAAAATTATAAAAACATAAGCTTAACGGAGACAGTATTAGTTAAAAATATCATTCAAACCTAAGTCATGTTAACACAATACCAGGTGTCTTAAAAGCCCCCCCCCCCTTTAACTTTTGTGTTTGTTAATACACACAAATATCCTTTGGGGAACGATACTGACTTAGCCCAAAGTATCTTTTGAAGCAATCGGAAATTTTGAGTGTCCCTTAAAAATAGGGGATTTTGGGGGCTACTCAAAATTTTTAAATGGGAAGTATGGTCATGTGATACCTCATTTTAAAGGTCTATATAAGACTAGGAAAATGACATAAATAAAATAAAAATCGGACAACCCAAAACAAAATGGCGGCCCTAAACGCGTTGAAATAAATCGACATAAAGTTGCTAATATCTCGAAAAAAAAAAGTTTTTAGAAAAAATTTCATGGGACGAAATATTTTTATTTCAAAGTGCTTCACCTAAAATATTGCTTCCAAATCGATTTCGTAAATTTTAAGTCGACCCCTACATCTTAGAAAATTTTGTAAAAAATAAAATTTACGAAATCGATTTGAAAGCAATTGTTTTAGGTCAAACACTTTGAAATAAACATTTTTTGTCTCCTGAAATTTTTTCTAAAAACTCTTCCTTTTCGAGATATTAGTAACTTTTTGTCCATTTATTTCAACACATTTAGGGCCGCCATTTTGTTTTTTGGTGGTCTGATTTTTATTTAATGTATGTCATTTTCCTAGTCATAAATAGATATTTAAAATAAGGTATCACATGACCATACTTCCCATTTAAAAATTTGAGTTACCCCCAAAATCCCCCATTTTTAGGGGACACTCCAAATTTCCAATTGCTTCAAAAGATACTTTGGGCTTAGTTAGTTTCCTTCCCCAAAGGATATTTGTTTGTTTTAACAAAAACAAAAGTTAAAGGGGAGTGGGACTTTTAAGGCACCTGGTATTATTTTAGTAAAGCCACCCGTCAACACGTGTATACGTAATGAGGTGTATAATAACTAGTGTGCACTATCTCGTGGTCTCGCCTTTATGATGTGAGTAACAGACCATGAGACATTAGGTACAAATCTCATCAATAGGGACGCAACAAAAATGTATGTATCGATATTTTCGATCCCGATATATCATTCATCTCAATGTGTATCCCAAAATATTGAAAACTCCACCATTTTTGTGAATATTGACATTTAAACTTTAATCTGTAGGCATTACAAACTTTAGTCGTTGTTATTGATATAGTTACAAGTTCACAATAGGAATGCCAGCAGTACAAGGAATTAAGGTATTTATCACATAATCATATAACTGTTAAAAATAAATAAATTACATGAAAAAAGGTAATTTATGTGTGTGTATATTAAATATTTACTATGATGGATTTGGTTTTTAACATTATTTTAGCCTAACATTTTTATAAGTAGGAATATTTCGCAGTAAAGTAAATATTATTAAACGAATACATTTTCAGCTTTGGGCGATGACCATGTTTCACTTGTTGAAGGCTGATTGGGCAGAAGCGTGCTTGTTGCAGTCATTGCTTGATTGAAACTATTTTCTTCTCGGCAGAACATATTATATAACGTTAACAATAAAATGTAGGTTTATCTTTCACTGTAAATTAATTGTCCAGTTCTAAAAACTATTGTTTTATTAAAATACCTAAAACGTTATGAAATATGCAAAAAAGGGTAAATTTTTTATGTAAAATTTCTTTCGATATATCAAACACCGATATATTGATATGTTCAATCCGATATTTTTTATGTATCGATAAACTTACGATATATTGAAAACACGATATATTATAAACATTTGCACTCACTATTCATTAGATCTAAATTATTTCATTAAAACTGGATTAAAAAGTAAATTTCCGCCACATTTTACCATATTTACGCCATTGTCTATATCTAAGCTTAGGAACTCTTAAAACAAGTAATTTTATACAATTTATAGGATTAAGAGAATCTGAATAACGCGTCAATAAATAGGTAATCAAAATTGGTTGGCTGTTTTTGTAATTTTCAAACCTTTTAGTTATTCTAATCCCAGTTAGTCTTCATAAATTTAGTTTTAGCGTCTTTACTTTATTTGAGTTAGAATAATGGAGGCGGGAGAGTAGCGTAAATTACAGAACGTAGATTTAAGCGATTGGACTCGAATCTACTTATCTGTGCTTCATGTAACGGCCAATAAAACATTTGAGTTCTTCTCCTTCATTAATCCTATTGGAAGATCAATGTTTAAGCGCAACTATATAAACATAATACTGCTACTTGCCAGTCAGATGATTGGTTTTCTAAATGTTAATATAACCCTTAATATTGTAATACAAACAGACCTCTTAAAAACAATCCCCTTCATAACAACCTTCTGCTCTACTCATAAAGTTGAACGTGACTAAAATAATTTTAATCTTATTGAACGTATTCATGTTGCAGACAGAGAAGAGTAAAAGTTAGTCCACGTTCAAGAACGACATTAAACTAGAAAGGAATAAAAACGTAAAATGTGTTTCTTGCAATTAGCACAAAGTGTTAAGGATGTCAATTAAACAGTAATATTTTCTACATTAAAGCAAGTCACTTATTAAAATATTTTATTTAGTTTGGTTGTAAAAGCAGTTAAAATAATTTCGTGAGTACTTGACATGCTTGCATAAACATTTGTTTGGAAGTTATATTAGAAGACATTTTCCATTGAATATCAAAATTAAAATTAGCATGTCGTAAAAAACATTCTATGACGATAATTTAAAAAAAAGACATTTACATATTATATTTATATCAGTCAATTATAATTTAGTTTGATAAAGAGTTTTAGTATCGTGAACTGGAAATGTAACGAGTTTTGGTGTCACCAGTACGTCCGATAAACGAAAAGACAATCAATGGAATGGACATCACTTCTTTCTCGTGACAAACAAAAAGCCGCATGGAAAAATCCAAAGTGAAGACCATGTTGATTACATTTCTTTTGACAAAGAAGGAATCATTCATAAGAAATTCGTTCCTGCTGGCCAAAAGGTGCCGCATTCTACTTGAAAGTTCTCAAACGATTCTTGCAGCGCATCCAGATTGTTAGGTCACAAATGGTCCAGACCGGAAATTAGATGTTACTGCACGACAATGCACCATCGCATACCAGCATCATCTTACGAAAATTTTTGACTCAGCGTGGCATGACAGTTTTGCAACACCCACCCTACTCTCCAGATCTGGCGCCTGTTGGTTTTTTTTTAGTTCCCACCTCTTAAGAAGAAATTAAAGGGATCACGGTTTGCCGACGTCTAAGAGATTCAGAACCAAGTGACGGCAATTCTGAAAACGATTCTACATGAAGACTTCTTCAACAGTTTTGAGGCGCTATACGAACGTTGTCAGAAGTGCATCGTGTCTGGTGGAGAGTATTTTGAAGGCCAATAAACGTATTTGTAATGTACTGTACATTCTGATTTTATGTTTTTATCATACAATTAACCGAACGTTTTAGACATACCTCATACACCATAAAATAACATTTTTTATAAAAATAGAACTTAAATAAAATATTTTGAACCCTGTCCTGTGCAAATGGAAACTAGTCTGTTTTGAAATGACTTGCCTTTAGTAATGTTTAGATGTCATATTTAAATGTTTATACTCCCGTAGAAAAATACAATAACCTGATAAAGTATTTTATCTGCGTTATAAAAAATATTCCCTCTTACAAACAACTACATTCAAACCACATCTCTAACACGCCCCTTAAAACACCAAACCTAAACGTCAAAGTTTTAACAACCTACAACAACCACCAATCAAACGTATAAATTTATATGAAATTATTTTAAGGATTTTTTGATTTTAGAATATCTCTGGTAGTAGATTTAATAAAAAAAGTTTACAACGTAGTGAAAACGAACTCATGAAGATGGCTGATTTAGACTTTGAAAGAAAATAGTTTAAATGTCTACCTGAACGAAAATAACACGTGTAATTATTTTAAAACAAGTCATCGACAGCTCTTGGATAAAAATAAGTTTAAAACTAAAAAAAAACTGTTCTAAAAAAAGTTATCATTCTCTTACTGACCGTTTTAATTATTATATACATTATACAATTAACACATTTCTTCTGAGCAACAATAAACAATAAAAAAATCATTTCTTTCTCACTCCCGCAAATAAAAAGAGCATTCCGAAGCAATTACTGTCCCAGAAATAAACTGAAGCTAAGTTAGGTTTTCGACAAAAATGTCGTATTTCATAAAATTTGTTTAAGTTATACATAAACAACGTCTGAATAGATTTCAACAACGTTTTACTAGCTAAAAGACACAATATTCTCTTTCTCATACAACATTCTCTGAATATATCTGCGATAGCTTTCCCATTACGATGTAAATTAACAATTAACTATCTAGCTCAGGGGATTGTTAGTTGCGTGGTCTCTCGTCGATAGCAATATATTACGCGCTTCGAGAAGTATTAATTACAAGCAAACAATTTAAATTGTTACAAGAAGCATTACGAATTAAATATTTTACATAATAATTACTCTACTATGTTATTGTTATTGTGATGAAAGTATCCGGCTTCTAGAGATATTAAATAAAAGTCGGTACATAAGTAAATAAAACAGAAGTGAGATTTTGATTCGTGGAAGGGTTTCGTACTGCAAGCCATTCCTAAAACGCAACTACACTCATACACAGAAATAACCACCTAAATAATAACAATAACTATGGAGGGAACAATTATATATTGCTGGTGGGAACTAGTGAATATAGGTGACAGCTTTCGAAAACAGTATTACCATACCACAACATTATGGAAAACATATTAGAAGAAGCAGTAATCTCTCTATTGTATTAACCAATTTCCTGCCATTCACGCAAAAACTTTGGCCCTACTGCGCATGAGTCAGTATCCTGATCACCATTACCCACCACCCTCCCCTAACCAAAGTATTTCTTTTATGATCAACCTTGAAAATATCAGAGTACATAGTAATATGTATACATTTTCCTCCGGTTTAAGACGCTAGTACCAGGAGACCGAGCTAAAGCTCGATTATAAGTAGGGCCTAGTTCGCTCACGTCAATAACTATTATTGCAAATTTCCGTGAACATCGTTTAGGTTAGGCCTATAACATTAAACAACTGAATAAAGGGTATGTTTATGTAGCAGAAGTATTCGTTGCCATGGTAACTATAAATAGATACAACATTAGGCTTACCTCTAATAAAATACAATTTAAAAGAAAACAGATGATTATTGTAATGGCATTGAAAACATTTGCATCAGCTGTGCTTCTTTTAAAAGAAAACAGATGATTATTGTAATGACATTGAAAACATTTGCATCAGCTGTGCTTTGTATTGTTTAAAATGGACAAATTTCACTTTTTAATTTAATAAAAAGACATAGAAAACGAATTTTCCCAGACTGGTGACCATTTCCAATCGATTTCTCGTGGCCAAAAGCCCCATATAAAATAAAAAAATCAAAAATCCTTAGACGGAGATTCCAGATCCATTTAGCAGACAGACAATTATCTCTCGCTTTAGAAGATAAGATAGGTGACTGAAAAGAGAAGGGGTGGAGCCTTTTAACTTTCTTTATATACCCTATATAGAGAAAGTATTGTTTCGTCCAAATTTTCGAATTTTAATTATTAGTGGAATTATCTGTTTTGGTGCTCCCTGAACCCCCAAAAAAAGTTTAGTGGAATTATCTGAGTTGGTGCTCCCTGAACCCAAACATATTTTTAGTGGAATTATTTGTTTTGGTGCTCCCTGAACCCAAAAAAGTGGATTTTTTGTGATGTCTGTCCATGTGTCTGTGTGTCTGTAAGGATGTGTACAGAGCTGGAAACCATACCAACCATCCGATTTTGATGAAATTTGGTATGTAGGCTAGGTGTAGTTCTGGAATATCTACATTTTCAAATTTTTAATTTTAAAGGGGTTTTACAAAAATGGCCAAAAACCGAGAAAAATCAAAATTTCTCAAAAACAGCTCTAACGATTTTGATAAAATTTTGCTTATTTGTAGCCCTTAATGTGCCCTACCATACGCAAAAAACCGCATCTTCCTAAAAATTCTCGTTTAGGTAATAATAATAATAATAACTGGCAAAAAAGGGGTAGTAACATTTTTTTGGGGTTTTTGGCAAAAAAGGGGGTTGTTTTAAAACAAATTCAAAACCTTCTTTCGTGCACCTATACAGGCCTAATTGACATGTTTGGTGCAATTTTTTTTCGAAATCGATAGAATAGTTTAAATAATAATAATAATAACATAATATAATATGGATGTGTGTTACATGCATCTAATATTTTTCATGGTAACATTTTCCTACTTTTGCAATTCTAAATAACCATCTCCAATGCTACTCTTGGGAAGTTATAGAGTTTCAACTGGGAGAAAGTATGTGGCAGTATCTGGTACCGTTTATTGTAATTAAATATTAATTAGATGTTTGTGAAATGTTTAGTTACTATACTTTCCAAATTTGTACGTTTGCTTAGCTTAAAAATGTGTTTTACTTGGTTTAAACGTGGAATAATTCAAATATATTTATATGCTAAACCTCCGGTAGTTAAATATAATTGCGCAATGAAGTTTACAATCAACTCCGACGATGTCCGTATTTTTTTATTCCCCGTTAACTTAGGTTTGGACTCCGGAATATTTAACGAACTACTTGGCAGTCGGATGATTAGTTTTCTAAGTGTTGTTACAGCACTTATTATTTTTAATAAAAACAAAGCTGTTGAAAACCAGCTCTTTTATACCTAGGAAGCTCATAAAATGGGACGTGACTGAAATAATTTTAATCCTTTTTAACATTTTGCAAACACAGAAGAGTAGGTTAAGCTTCGTTTTAGGACGAAATTAAACTCTACGAGATAAAACATGAAATTAATGTGAATGCAGCTTGCAATAACCAAACAGTAGATGTTGATATTATATTCATGATATTTTATAATCAGTTGATTTTACTTGTTATCAGTGAATGTCCTCAGGAAAGAAGAGCTATTGCAGTGACTCATATGGTGAGACTTATGGTCGGGAGTAGTCAACGAGCACCGATCATGGTCCTCAGAACACGTTTTTGGGTGACATTAAAAATTATATATATACAAGGTGATACATAAGTTCCGTAACCCCTTCGTAATAGGTATTAACTGTTACACGTATTAACTCCAATCTTTCAGAAGGTTATATTGGGCATATTCTGCACCTTTTAGGGGTATGAATGGATTTTACCCTTATTCAGGGTTTAAAATTTCGAAAGGGGCGCGGAACTTTTGCATCACCCAATATGTATATACAGGGTGTCTTCTGGATGTACAAAACATTTCACCAGGATATTCTGTAAATGAAAATATAATTGTCATATAAATGTCTATAAAATGCTTAGTTTTTAATTATTCGCTATTTTAATTTTACTATACACCTAATATAATTGGAAATATAAAAGATATTGACCACAAATTTGGTGTACTTATTTGTTATGTAAAATTGTACCCTTGTACAAAAAAAAAAACAGAACTTTATTTTGTATACTTTTCAATGGTGGCTATTTCATAAATTTAATGTCAAGTATCTCTAATACAGCTAACTTTACCCAACATTATAAAAAACAAAAAAAGTCAATATTTTCATTTCCCCTTAAGCTCAAAAGATAACCGATTGACCGCCTATACAAAATACCAGAATTCTTGGTCTTTCCAAACTCAGCCCTGTCTCCAATGATCACAGAAGGTGGCGGTAAAGGGTGTGTGTCGCGATTCTTCTAAGTGATCTATCTAATGCAGAGTATACAAGGTGTCAAAAAAGTCTGGGTACTGCTTAATATCTAAAAATGTACGAGTCTTATGAGATAGAGATAAAAGCAGTTATTAGCAACCATAAAAGAACCACTTTTTGGTGATTTGAAATTTTTCCCGCCATCTTGGGAAGAACTTCATTTTTTTAAGTGGGAGGTGGTCATGTGATACGTCATTTCAATGTAGAATTTCAAGAGAAAACCAACTGCGAAATTTGCACATCCATATCTTTAACCAATTCAAAATGGCTGCCAAAAACAACGAAATCGTGTTTTCCAATTTTGCCCCAATTCGCAGTACTATTTGAAAATATATATTAATTATTCTTCTTTTTAGATTCAGAATTAAATAAGCTTTCAAACGATATGCCGCACAACGATATTTGGGAGTATTTAAAAAATTTTAGTTACAGCCATTTTGATTTTTTCCCAAATTGATTTCGAGTGGTTGAATTAAATACAGTTGTGTAGCATATCGTTTGAAAGCTTGTGTAATTGTGAATCCAAAAAGAAAAATAATTAATATTTTAATAAAAAAATAGTACAGCAAAATGGGGCAAAACACGATTTCAATGTTTTTGGCCGCCATTTTTAATCGGTTAAAGATACGGGTGTGAAAATTTCACCGTTGGTTTTCTCTTGAAATTCTACATCGAAATTATGTATCACATGACCACCTTCCCATTTAAAACAATTAAGTTCATTCCAAGATGGCGGAAAAAATTTCAAACTCACCAAAATGTAGTTCTTTTATGGTTGTGTAACTGCTTTTATTTATGTCTCATAAAACTCGTACATTTTGAGATATTAAGCCGTACCCAGACTTTTTTGACACCTTGTATAACAGAGACCTCTAGTTGATAGGACTTAAGAGTCCAGTTCAACAGCGTACGATCGTACAAGGTTGTACAGTATGCGTAGGTTTTATTTTATATTTTACAAGATTGTTTACTGTTTTTTAATCAATTACTTGTTCTTTAATATCTAAACGTGTAGGAAAAAATGCAGTTACATAAAATAGAAAAATACTCTTCCAAACAGTTTCTAAGAAAGGTTTAAAAGTAAAAATATTGCAAATAGAAACAGTTTTTCTTGTTTATTTCAATATATTATTAAATAGGAGTTAATTTC
This sequence comes from Philaenus spumarius, assembly GCA_018207615.1. NCBI lineage: Eukaryota > Metazoa > Arthropoda > Insecta > Hemiptera > Aphrophoridae > Philaenus > Philaenus spumarius. The sequence goes on from JAGFPH010003748.1 coordinate 137,500, forward strand.
AATATCACGTCGTGAAAGATTTCACGACGTGATATTGAATGGACACGTTTTTATCATTATAATCTTTTAATTTAGCGATTCAAATTTAATAATGTACGTTTTTAAAAGAAAAATTTAACGAACAAATATGTTTTCGGGTGTGATTTTCTTTTAAACAATAGAAGATTTTAACACTTATATCAAGCCAGTTAAAGTCCTAAACCATTGTAGTAAACAAATGGTATGTTCTTTACTTTTTAATATTGACAGATCTGATACTAAACAAATTCTTGGCTTCCAAATGATAAGTACCGGTTGAACTTTTACTTTATTAACATTAAGTATTTAATTTTAAATTAGGTCTTTCTTAAACATTACCTGAATACCGTTTTACGTTCTATTATCGTTCAGCTCTTAGTGTCCATTATATGAAGATAGCTGCAATAGATTTATCGTTAAGATGTAAATTCACTATGCACGTATTAACAAAGTTTAGAATGGGGATTAGTTGATGAAGGGGGGGATTGGGATAGGCGTGGTCTGTCATTAATTGCTATACATCACGCTCTTCGTGTGTACGTAAATATTAATTACAAGCAACTGGTTGTGCGAAAACACTGTAATAATTCATTATTTTACATACTAATTTAAACGTTTGTTATTAATGATTACAAGAACTGTAGTCCGGAGTTGTTCAATCAAAGGCTGAACATAATTAAATAAAACATGAGAGGTTCTACTTTGATTCGCATCTTAAAATAAGTGTTTTTTTAAAGTATTGCAGTGTTGTACTTCTCATTTACTTTACTGCAAAACTTTAGCGGATGAAAACCATATGTTTCCATTTGATTAACGTTTTGATCCCGATCAGATTAAATAAGACGGGGTGCAGCGTGAAGCTGAACGAACTAGCGTATTTAACCACTACTCCATTCTATTCCTTACTTAGTGTATGACGTGTTGATTCGAATCGTGGTTCTTACTAATACACTATTCAATAATGCATGTTGAAGCTCTTGGTGTTCGTTTTGAACTCTAGTTTCTCCATATCATTTCTTGTATATTTTCAGAACTTATATTTTACCATGACCGTTATAACATTTACGGATCGTTTCTATTGAACGTTTTATTCATAAATTTGTGTATATTTAATACAATTTTGGAGATATATACCACGTAGCGAAATAGTCAAAAAGAAAAACAAAGCTTTAAGAAGCACCCATTACTGTAGCCAAATTTTCATATCAGGAAATAACTAGTATTAAATACTGGGAGTTTCCTTTAAATTTTGTTCCTTGTTCCGGGAACTGTTCCCAAAAACACCTTTGCACAAGATTATAGTAAATTTAATTACCTTTCGAATGATATAGCTCACAAATTGTACTCGGACTTATAAATGGTATAAATGGCGCAGTTACCTTAAGGCTCGGCTCCCTACATTCAAAAAAGCGAAGTTGGGTACCAATTTCAATGTTAAATAACCAAAACATACCTTCACTATTAAGCATATTTTTGTGTTGTTTTTGTCATAAAACGAAAGCTGTATTTTTTTTCTCAAAGTAAAATAGATTGTTGGTGTTGATTGCTAAGATTTTTTGCAATACCTCTTTTAGCAACTGAGTAAAAAATTAATAAAGTTTACTATTTTTTAGTATTTATATCATACGTTTAAGAAAACAATAAAACGGTTTTTGAAAATGTATTCGGCAATCAACATCCGCATATGACAGTACTTCAAAATGAAACCAAATTTTAAAATTTATTCCACGAATTAACGGAAAAAAATGACTTATTCTGTAGCATTGCTCTTATGGGAATCAGATTCAATATGGCGGACAGGGTAGCGCCCCATAAGTGCATAGTGAAAAAAATCATTCATCGGGAGTTTTATGTGATTTTTGTTCCTTGTTCCGGGGAATGTACCTGAAATACCTTTGCACAGAATTGTAGAAAATTTAATTACCTTTCGAATGATATAGCTCACACATTGTACTCGGGCTTATGAGTGGGATAAATTGCGCAAAAACCTTACATGTATAATAAAAAAGTCATTTATCGTGATCTTAATATAATTTTTGTTCCTTATTCCGGAGTGTATATCTGAAATACCTTTGCACAGGATTGTAGAAAATTTAATTACCTTTCGAATGATATAACTCACAAATTATACTCGGGCTTATGAGTGGGATAAATTGTGCAAAAACCTTACATGTATAATAAAAAAGTCATTTATCGGGATCTTAATATAATTTTTGTTCCTTATTCCGGAATGTATACCTGAAATACCTTTGCACAGGATTGTAGTAAATTTAATTACCTTTCGAATGATATAGCTCACAAATTATACTCCTGCTTATGAGTGGGATAAATTGCGCAAAAACCTTACATGTATAATAAAAAAGTCATTTATCGGGATCTTAATATAATTTTTGTTCCTTATTCCGGAGCGTATATCTGAAATACCTTTGCACATTATTGTAGTAAATTGCCTTTCGAATGATATAGCTCACAAATTGTACTCGGTCTTAAGCGTAGGAGAAATAATGCAATTTCGTCCCGGTAACTTTGCTATTTTGGTTTGAACTAAATAGGCCGCCATTTTATGTCGAATCAAAAAATCAAAAAATCAGTATCTGGGAAATCCTACAAGGTCCCTATTTCGGCACTAGCCTTTCGACCACAGCACACTGTTCCAGTTTCTAGGTCAGGATCAGTCTTATATATTAGAACTTCCGCTTGTTTAAACGGCCTACATATTGCGTGTTTTGGTAACGTCAGGCATGTCTACAATTTTGTGTAGCATGTCGTAAGCACACTTCCCAATTTCCGCGATCTGTCTTTTTGCACC
>JAGFPH010003749.1:6461-25169 GCA_018207615.1 Philaenus spumarius
GCACACCAATCCCCATATTGAGAGTATTTACAATACACAGTGCATTGGGTGCTTCGCACGACAACTCCCGTACGTAACCCCAACTGTTACTTCATAATTGTATTAAAGTAGGAGAGGGGATAGTGCATTAAAGTAGGAGAGTGTAATAAATATTATTATTACTAGCTAAAGAGAAAACTATTCGATCGATTTCGAACAAATTTGCACCAAACATGTCAATTGGGCCTGTATAGATATGCGCGAAAAAAGGTTTTGAAAAATTTTGAAAACAACCCTCTTTTTGGCCTAAAAACCCCCAAAAATCTGATATTATTATTAGTTAAGCGAATTTTTTTTTTAAAGATGCTGGTTTTTGCATATGGTAAGGTAAATTAAGGGGTACAAATAAGCAAAATTTAATCAAAATCGTTATAGCCGTTTTTTTATAAAAAAATAACTGATTTGCCAAAAAAGTGGTTGGTTTTTAAAATTTTTCAAAACCATTTTTCGTGCAACTATACAGGCCTAATTGATATGTTTGGTGCAAATTTGTTAAAAATCGATGGAATAGTTTTCGCTCTAGCTTTGTACAAATACAGACATACAGACAAACATGCAGACAGACATATTGTAAAAACCACTTTTTTGGACTCAGGGGGTCAAAAAACGGATATTTCCACAAAAATCTCAACATCGATATTTTTGCGATCACTATACTTTCTCTATACTATAGTATATTGAGAAGGTAAAAAATACTTAAAATAATTTGGAGTAATCCGTTATTAACTACATGGACTTTTCTTCTACATTATTATTAGGGAAATATTTTTTATTAGCGAATTCAAATAGGAAAGATGAGCTATTATTGAAGCGACCCTTACGGTGGGACTTAGGTCGGGAATAGTAAATGAGCACCGATCATGGTCCCCAGAACACGTTTTGAAGTGTCATTAACAATTGTATATACAGGGTGTTTACAAACTCCCTGGAAAAATTTTGTGTATTTGTTCCTTAGGTCAAGACAATCAAAAAACGACGTATAAATATGGGTCTGAAATGCCTAGTTTTCTGTCTGTCCGTCTGTTTGTGTTTTTTACAAATTATTTTATAACTTGAGTACTATTTTAGATAGAAACTTCAAATTTGGCACGAACCTAATTATGGAACAACTGTACACGGCAAATTTTGTATGATATTTATTTCAGTAAATGTCACATTATTCAGTTATTTATTATCCAATTGTAGCAAATAAAGTATGATTTTGTTCGTCTTAAAATTCTACATTTTTTATTACTGGTAACATTTTTTTTAATAAAAATTACGGTTTTCGTGATATTTAACATCAAAGATTTTAAATGGCCGTCATCTTGAAACTGTTTAAGATATCGTAACGATTTTATACACTTATTTGACCTACAAAGGTACACGTTCGTGCCAAATTTTAAGTTTCTATCTAAAATAGTACTTAAGTTATAAAATAATTTTTAAAAATTGGGAAAACGGTTGACCCTAACGGCCATCCATGTAACTTCCCGCTAAGTTTAATTACAACAAACACTATTACAACAAATACCAAAAAACGAAAATTTGTGAATTTTTAAACAACTATAACTTTTGAATGCGTCGTTCGATTTTCATTTAAAAAAAAGCATTCTACGCAGTTTTTAAAACACAAAAAGGAAATGTACAGGTTTATATTGATTGGTTGAGAAATCTGGAAAATATGTTTAAAAAATACCAAAAAACGAAAATTTATGAAGTTTTAAACAACGATAACTTTTGAATGCGTCGTTTGATTTTCATTTTAAAAAAAGCATTCTACGCAGTTTTTAAAGCACAAAAAGAAAATATACAGGTTTATATTGTTGGTTGAGAAATCTGGAAGATATGTTAAAAAGTACCAAAAAACTAAAATTTGTGAATTTTTAAACAACGATAACTTTTGAATGCGTCGTCCGATTTTCATTTTCAAAAAAAGCAGTCGACGCAGTTTTTTAAGCACAAAAAATGTATACATGGTTTTATTATGATTTTTTCGCACGCTTTAAAGTTATTTTTAAAAAACATAAAAATTCCCAAAAAAATTTAGGTTATTTTTTTTAATTTCTTCGGATTGGCTCAATGGATTAACTCTCAAATCTAATCAGATGTAAGTTTTGATACACCCGTTCGAATGACATGTCGTAGAATTCAATCGGTTGATTCGTTTTTGAGAAACTGTACGACAAAAATTTATTTACACACATACATCCACACACACACACACACACCCACACACACGGTCGGACATCTCGGCGGGAATAGTCAGAATGGCTTCCTGGGACCTCAAAACGTGGAGATTTAATGAAAACTCGACTTTCGAAAATCGGACCGAAATCAATCCTTCCTTTGACTTTGACCGGAATCCTTGACTTGAATCAACCTTCGGGAAATCAAATTAATCCTTTTATTGGTAGCGGGAAGTTAAAAAACACAAACAGACGGTTAGACAGAAAACTAGGTATGTCAGACCCATATTTATATGACGTTTCTTAATTGTCTTAACCTAAGGAACAAATACACAACATATTTTTAGGGAATTTGTAAACACCCTGTATATACATTTATGTGTTCGCACTCATAAAGAAGTAATAATAGAATAATATCCTCTATTATTACAGAAGTTCCATATGAAAGATGAGCTATGCAGTGACCCTTATGGTGGTACTTGGGTCGGTAGTGGTAAATGAGCACCGATCATTGTCCCATGAAAACGTTTTCGGGCGACATTAAAAACTTTATATATATGTACGTGTGTTCGCACTCTAACGGTCGCATTTTAAGTCCTATTTCATCCACACGTTGGTTTTCTCAGTAGGTTAGACGAGGTCGTAGGCCAAAAACACAAAACAACCAGGACCACGTTTTTTGACAGGAGATTATCCTGCTCATTTTGTTTTTTGCACGACCTTATAACTCGTCTGGTTCCTCCAAAATCAATCAAAACGTAAAATACTGCAAAAGTACCCGGTTCAAATCCACGCGGGGGCAGCTTCCGATCCGAGGCGACGCGCGAAGCAGTCTATTTTCCGAGAGCACACGGTCGAGGTGCAAAGGGCGTGAGCACCATCTGAAGACAGAGGTGCAAAGGTCGTGAGCCCCGTCTGAAGACAGAGGTGTAAAGGGCGTGAGCCCCGTCTGAAGACAGAGGTGCAAAGGACGTGAGCCCCGTCTGAAGACAGAGGTGCAAAGGGCGTGAGTCCCGTCTGAAGACAGTGATGCAAAGGGCGTAAGCCCCGTCTGGAGACAGAGGTGCAAAGGGCGTGAGCCCCGTCTGAAGACAGAGGTGCAAAGGGCGTGAGCCCCGTCTGGAGACAGAGGTGCAAAGGGCGTGAGCCCCGTCTGGAGACAGAGATGCAAAAGGCGTGAGCCCCGTCTGAAGGCAGAGATGCAAACAAATTCTACTTATTCAGTGCCTCCAATTTCCCAGAAAGTCGTTCGCTATATAAAGCTATATAAAGCTAAAGCTATATAAACTTAATTTTGAAAATTCGCTCAACTGCGGATCAGCTGCGTGATCGAATTGTTTCTCTTAAAATCAAATGATGATATTTGTTGACCACAGTCAGTTGAAGTAAATAGATACTTTTGTATTTTGATACTAAGAAGCTCATGAAGGGCGTATTAGTATAAAAGGGAAGTACAGTATATGAATATTCTCTTAGTTTTGAAAAGAAAAGCGTCAACGGGATATCTCCCGGATTTGAACCAGAGACCTCAGCTTTGGAGTTAGGTAGGTTATAACCGGTTATAATGGTTTCTTAGAATGTATACGAATTACTTTTACTACAGCCTACTCATTATAATATAGTAACAATTAATTACTGTTATTCTATTCACGATATATTCAATTTCCAAACATGCAATCTGTAGATTGGTCTAAGATATATACAGTGTGAGTTTTATGCCCGGGCACACCTGGATATAATTTAAACGGCCTGAGATATCAATGTGAAACCTTGATCATACCTATTATAACAGTTCTTTTTTTTAGGTGGTTAAAAATTTCGCCCCTCTATTCTAAAGGGGGGGAGGGGTAAAGGGGGGCAACTTAAAATTTTTAAATGGGAAGTATGGTCATGTGATACCTCATTTTAAAGGTCTATTCAAGACTAGGAAAATGACATAAAGAAAATAAAAATCGGACCACCCAAAACAAAATGGCGGCTCTAAACGTGTTGAAGTAAATCGACATAAAGTTGCTAATATCTCGAAAAGGAAGAGTTTTTAGAAAAAAATTCTAGAGACGAAAAATGTTAATTTCAAAGTGCTTGACCTAAAAGATTGCTTCCAAATTGATTTCGTAAATTTTATTTTTACCCTGCATCTACGGAAATCTTGTAAAAAATAAAATTTACGTAATCGATTTTTTGGAAGCAATTAGAAAGTTGACTTAAGTATATTGTATGTACTTGGAAACTTCTTACTTAATAATCTTCGTATTTAAAATGAGAGAAGGTACATACTGTGTTATAGGACTATATTTAGCGATTCACTTTGTAATAATAGAACTGGAAGGAGGCATATCTTACCTGTAACAGAAAATAAAATAACATTATTAGTAACAACTATATAGATAATTAAAACTATATATTTTTTTTATATATATATACAAAAGGCTTTGTCCTGACCGAATGACTGACTGACATAGAATCAACGCTGAGCAAAAACTACTTAAGATACAAATACGAACATTTAAAGGTATATTCTTAAATTCCATAACGCACACTAAGAATGGATTTTGCAAAATTTTCATTTTAAAATGTAAAAATAGTGAGAATTCTCTATATAATATATAAAACAGTTGTTCGGATCAAAAGCTTAGCAACACATGTTTGTTTACATTCATTACCACAGCAACCAACTTAGCATATTTAGAATCAGTTTATTACTATTCACAACTAACAGCTGTTTAGGTTACATTGACAAATTGAAAGCAAACACAAACAAAACTCTACGAAAAATGCTCACTGTATTATAATTTAATTAAAACGTCTGTTATTTTATAATATAAATCCTCGTAACATAACCGATTTGGATCAATAACTTGACATCATTTTAGGTTGGCCTACAATGAACCAAAACTTATCTATTTGGCAAACTTATAATTAGGTAATTATTTACTCAACTAACGGTTTTTTCAGATTAGGTAAAAGCAAACAAAAAGTTTACTCAACATCTGGAACGTTTACAGTTATCTGGTGTTACATATTATATTGTTTCCTTTAATTGGTAATATTAAAATGTTGTTTGAAATGTTGATTATTTAAATATTATTGGTGAAATTACAACGCGTGTTGTAATCCGAATTATTGGGGGTGGTCGTGCCTATTTCAATCTCTGAATCGCATTAGTTAGGGTATAGGTTGCTGCTCAACCGTAAATTCCGTGAAAATATCAGCGTCTACAATAATGTGTTTGCATTGGCTTCATTTAAATTTACATGAAATGCTGATTATCGTTTATTTAAATATTAATAGTGAAATTAAAACACATACCGCAATTTGAATTACTGTCAGTGTATATTTCGATCTCTGTTTTACATTATCTATGTACATAATAGGTAATTTCTGTGAAAATATCAGAGTATACAATAATCTGTTTGCATTAGTTTCGCCATGGGTCGCCGCCGGTGTTGGTACCCTATTCCTAAACTATACAAAATGAATATTCAAATTAAATATTAAAACTTAAAAATGGCAAATTATATAACTCCGTGTTGATTCGTTCATGTTTTGGTAAAATCGTAAAACTAACAATCAATAAGAGATAAAAGACTAGTTCAAAGTAAGCTATCAGACAGAATGATAACCTACAATATTTACAGGAAATCAACGTCGGAAGTTACGTAAATGAAGCGCCACGTAATGTTAGTTCAGCGCCTTAACGCCTTCTATTTCCCGGTTATGCAAATGTAGCACACCGTCAGATCGTTATTTACAAGATAGAACCACCGTGGGAGTCTAAACGAAAATGTTCGTAAATATTTCATTTAAACACAGTAATGTTAAACTTAAAAGTGTTTTACATTTGATGCAATAAAAGCGTAGAACTATTGAACTTGAACACAGCTGATATAGTTTGATTTCCGCAGCAGGAGCATCACTGAAGATGGCGGCAATGTACCTAACCTAAAAAAAACGTTGTTTGTGAAGAATAATTACCTGATTTTAAATTTGCCAATTTGGTTGCTATGGTAATGAATCTAAACGCTTTCAAGAAACCGTGTGTCGGTTCAGTATAGGCTTATAATCCAAATCAGCTAACCTAAATAAATTTGTTTGTGAAAAATAATCCATTCATTCTAAATTGTCTAAGTTGGTTGCTATGGTAATGAATGTAAATACGTTCAACAAACATGTGTTGGTTCAGTGTAGGCCACATCTAGAATTGTGTTGCTAAGCTCTTGATTCAAATCAGCTGTTTCACCTGTTACAGAGCTGTGAGTGAAACAGCATTTCCATCATTTCCCGCGTTTAAAATCCATACTGTGCAAACTCCTAGTGGTGTGCAAATTGTAAGACTCTATCATGGTTTTGGCTGAACCTTGATTATGAATCGGTCAGCCAGTCGCGACTTCTTCTTTTATACAAACAGATTTATGGTACGTAAATGTATAGTTATCATATATTACTATTATTTCTGCCGATTATTTATATCGCGTTTTTTAGTCGATTAAACATTTCAAATTGTAATAATTAATTTAATGCTAAATTCGTTACTATGGCCTATATACAGGGTGTATCAGGAAGAAACGGAAAGAATTGCAGGACGTGTTCTACTGGTGAATATAATGAAAAAAGTTCATATAAACATAGGTCCGCAAACGCTTCTTTTTCCAGATATCCGCCATTTTGTTTTTTGTACAAAATAATTCATATCTAAAGAACGGGTTAACTGATTGAGTTCAAACTTGGCATGAAGTTTAACCTTACAGTGATATACCTCAAGAAAAATAAACGATTAAATCCAATCATGCGTTTCAAAATGGCGGCGGTTTGAAAATTTCAAACCTAAATTACTCCAAAACTGTACATTTTAACGAAAAATGTCAAGACACCTTTTTTGTAGCCCTTTTGATTTCCTATCGGATGGTCTAACTGTCAAAACAATCGGAAGAAGGAAAATAGCTAAGTTAAAAGGTAATGACAACAAATGTCCATACAATATTGTAGTATTTACTGTGTTGGTATAGGATGCCGGGTTGAACAAACCAATTAGTACACATAACTTAACTGTTATCCTTCATCTGATTGTTTTGACAGTTACACTATCCGATAGGAAATCAAAAGGGCTACAAAAAATATGTCCTGACAATTTTCGTTAAAATGTACGGTTTTGGAGTAAATTAGGCTTGAAATTTTCAAACAGCCGCCATTTTGAAACTCATGATTGGGTTTAATCGTTTATTTTTCTTGAGGTATATCACTGTTAGGTTAAACTTTATGGCAAGTTTGAACTCAATCAGTCAAACCGTTCTCTAGATATGAATTATTTTGTACAAAAAACAAAATGGCGGATATCTGGAAAACGAAGCGTTTTCGGACCTATGTTTATAGGAACTTTTTTCATTATTTTCCACCAGTAGAACACGTCCTGCAATTCTTTCCGTTTCTTCCTGATACACCCTGTATACAGAGTGTTCATAGTCCCTTTAAGGGTCGGCTCTAGCTGTCGGCCATGTTGGTTGACACTCCATAAGACCAATGTTAAATTAAAATCCATACTTTTCCTTTATTTTTGATCGGATAATTATGAACGATATGTCATTTTAAAGCTATGGCCAATACGCATGCAAATGGCTTTTCCAAAATTAAGAAAAACGTTTTGTTTAATATTTATTAACAATTTAAAAAATTAATTTTTAATAATTTTTTATGTTGTCACTATTAGTTATAGCGAAAAAGTACCAAGCCATTTGCATGAAGAATTTCGTCCCCAAGAGTTTGGTATTTTTTTGAAAACGCTATTTGAACAATTGCGGGTTTTAAATGGATTTAGGCTGAGCAATGTCCGTGTAACCTACCGCCGCTATAGGGTGACTTTAAATATTTTTTTACGATGTAACTATTAATTATAGCGAAAAATTATCAAGCCATTCGGATGAAGAATTTTGTCCCCAAGAGTTTGGTATTTTTTTGGAAACGCTATTTGAACAATTTCGGGTTTTAAATGGATTTAGGATGAGCAATGTCCGCGTAACCTACCGCCGCTACGCTGGAGTCGCAGGTTGCTTTCTGTTTTACTAGAGCCGACCCTTAACCCCCTTTATTAGCGAATTTCCAAAGGAAAAATGAGCTATTGCAGTGGCCCATATGGTAAGACCCAAGGTCGGGAGTAGCAAATGAGCACCGATCATGGGGCCCAGAACACGTTTTGTCGTGTCATTAAAAATCATATATATATGTATATATGTGTTCGTACTCTAGCGGCCGCATTTTAAGTCCGATTTGGTTCAAATTTGGTACACATGTTGGTTGTCTACGTCGCCCGGACGAGTTTGTTAGCCAAAAAAATCCAACAATCGGAAGCACGTTTTTTTGACCGGAAGTAACTATTTTTTTAGATTTTTCCTACGAGAGTGAATTTGTATTCGAGTTTTTTTCTACAAATATAAATGTAGGATGTTATTCTGCACATTTTGTTTTGTTTTTACGCGACCTTATGGCTCGCAGGGTTCCCCCAAAATCGATCAAAACGTAAAATACCATAAAAGTACCCAGTTAAAAGCCATGTGGTGCATTCTACCGTGGGGTTGGTGTGCGAAGCACGCAATGCATTGCATATTGAAGATACTCCCAATATTTGGAATGGCATGCGAAGCACGCAATGTTTCGTGTGTTGAAGGACAAATTTTTGGACAACTCAGACACTCTATGACTTTGGGGGGCTAACAATTTCAAATATAAAGGTAGGTCATGCAATACACCATTAAAAAGCTGAGAAAAAGAATGGAGCAAACTAGATCTTAGTATCTTGCTTTGTTCCAAAGTAATGGACAATCAATGTTGTGGAAAATGATATTGTTATCATAACATCAAAGCAGGTTATTAATTTGTTGATATTAGGAATAAGTAGGTTGTATGTTAGTTTCCAGAACTTTGATTGTCCATTACTTTGAAACGAAGTAATGTATTAAGCTCTAGTTTGCGCCATTGTGTTTCTCTTTTAATGAGCTTTTCAATGGTGCATTACATGACCTACCTTTATATTTGAAATTGCTAGCATCCCTTACCCCCCCCCCCCCCCTAAGCCCCCCAAAATCATAGAGTGTCAGATATGTCAAAACTTTTGTCCTGTTATGCAACACAAGATATACACAAAGTTTTGTTAACTTATTTTCTACAACAAAAATAATAAAGGGGATTAAAGGGACTTTATGAACACTGGATATATTTAGGTACAAATATTTTAACTTACGTCATCTCATATAGGATTTCTTTTCTCCTACCGGTTTCGCTGCTTCAATGTGCAGCATCTTCAGAATGTACTGAACTGACCGGCGACCTAACAGGACGCAAAGTGTATGTCATGTGCGACTGTAATGTGTGTTGTGTTCTGTAATGTTTTAATGTAAAAATGATTTTGATGAAGCAATAGCGGATCAACCCTGAAGATGCCGACACAATGAAGCAGTGAAACCAGTAGGAGAAAAGAAATCGTGTATGAGATGAAATAAGTTAAGTATTTGTAACTAAATATTACCCATACAATAAAAATGTTAATAAAGAAGCTAATACATACCTAATCTAAGAAGCTAATCTACATTTGTCTATATATTATGTAGATTAATTTGTATTAAGTCACGAATTTTTCTATAATTTGATTATTTTTATTTTAAATGTTTGAACGACTACCAAACCCTTTCATTCAGCGAAGCTTTAAATTAAACATTATCTACAATCACATAACTTGCACAATGATACTATTCTAATCTATAAATCATACTAGTTACTCTATTCCACTGCCCAGTAAATCATTCTTCAGCCGTGTTCGTGAATTATATTTCTTAAACTTATGCAATCATGAATTATCTATCGTACTCATAAATAGACATATTTACAATGTGATGCAATTGAAGGAACGTTTGACACAATTCTCTTACTATCGCGGTCCAAGTGATAACAACAACAATAAAGACAAGTTGTAAAATAATTCACATCTGTATGGTTTACCCCAGTAAATCTAAACCTTTCTATAATAAAATCAAATGTTAGACTTACCGTCTTCAATATTCCATTTGTTCGTCGTTCTAAACGACGGCCGTTTCGGTTATTCAACCATTTTCAAGTCCATTCGGTTTCCCTTCGTCAATTTTGAACACTTAAATAAATAACATAAAAACACTTAACACAAAACATTTATACCTTTCTATATACCTTTTATAGCTTTCTATAATGTTGAAAGCAAAACGTAAAGTAATCTATTGACTTTCTTTTGTTCTAGTTTAAGCGTTTAATAAGGTTATGTGTGTTTTAAAATGCTTATTAGAAAAAGGTTTACTTGGTGTAGGCTATATACAGATTGTCCCTGTAACCCCTCATTATTTTTGTTACTAAAAATAAGTTAACAAAACTTATCTTGTGTTGCTACAGGACAAATTTTTCTGACGTCTGACCATCTATGATTTTTGGGGTTAACAAATTCAAATGTAAAGGTAGGTCATGAAATACACCATTGAAAAGCTTACTAAAAGAGAAACAGAATGCCGCAAATTAGAGCTTAATATATTACTTCGTTTCAAAGTAATGGACAATCAAAGTTCTGTAAAATGATATGATGATTCATTGAATAAACCAACAGGTTGTGAGAGTTTTCTTAAGCTTGTCCGAAAAAAAATTATTCAAACCTTGTCTTCATTTGAGCGATTCATTTGTAAAAAGGCAAAACTGAGTCTATCACAAGAAATATCAGGTACAAAATGAGGGAGGTATTGCTATCCTATCAGTACATGAAAAGTGATGCTTATCAGTTATGCATACAGTAGAGAAATTCAGGAGAAAAGGTTCCCGGTTTCATTTACATTTCCCCCCAAAGTTTTTCAAGTACACATAGAAACTCAGATAAATTAGTGATACCGTACTACATTTATATACAGTTTCTGTTTTTTAAATGTATTACATTTAACCTCAACCTACAACTTACTTATTCCTAATATTAACAATATTATGATAAAATTAACATTTTCCAGAACATTGATTGTTCATTACTTTGAAACGAAGCAAGATACTAAGCTCTAGTTTGAGCTATTCTGTTTCACTTTTGATAAGATTTTAAATTGTGAATATTACATGATCTACCATTACGTTTGCAATTGTTTACCCCTCTACAACTCTAAATGCCCCCCCCCAAAACATAAAGGTTAAAATATGTTAACAAATTTGTCCAGTTATGCAACACAAGATGTATACAAAGTTTTGTCAAGTTATTTTCAATAACTAAATAATAAAGGGGGTTAAATGGACTTTATGAACACTCAGTATGTTTCGAAAAATAAAATTCTCTCGTTGCCATTGCACTTCCTTCTTACTCTTAATTAAACAAAATAGATTAAATGTTCAATTTTATTAAAATATTGCTATCCGCCTTTGATACTGTCAAAGAATGTTTTTACCAGATTTATTTACAATCTGTTAAACATTTCATTAAGTAAGTAGGCGTATACAATGACAAGAGAAGCCTACATCCAACGGCACACACGACAATAAACACTATAACACAACAAAATGTAGCTACATGGTAGCCTGCTGGTTCAAAATGTCATCCTAGCATCAGCCAGGTCGATTAGCGTTGTCCTTTAATCATCCTTGAAGTTGGGGTTACCATTAAATTCATGGTCAAAACATTTGGATAAGGGTATTCATTAAGTTAAGATTTATTCAATCTAGCGCAAGTACTGACAAGGTCTTGTTTATGTCTTGTTTCAAATAAGTTGTTAGAACCCGCAGAATTAAAATCATCAATAAGATGTCTTACATAAACCAAATTACAGTAAATCTAGCAGTCATTACTTTCAGCTTGATGAAGCTTTCTTTACAAGGTTACATATCTGATATACTGGGTGTCTCAGAAGTCTGTCAAAGGCGTTATATTTTGTAAGCATTGCAGGTTACGCAACAAAACCTGGTACAGATGGAAATATATTATGTGAAGAAGCGGGCCGCGCAGGTAGGGCTGTGAGTGTGGAAGGGAGGAGGTATGTTATGTGTGGTGGGGTGGGGGATTTGACTGCTGAGTACACTACTACCCAGTCTGTTTTTTACGGCTATGTTTTCAAAAGTTATGTACAATATTTATAAATAATTTATACAATATCTATAACAATACATACAATATTTATAACAATTTCATTACGTTTATTATAGCCCAGAAACAATAAAACACTACAGTGTTTTTTAGAAAAGGCAGTGCACTAGATAAGGCCGGTCACACACTGCAACAGTCGAGGCGAGGCATTATGACTAAAGGCGTCTTGAGCGACAGAGAAAGCATAGGCGCTTACGGAGCACCAAACACTGCAAGAGACGAGGCGAGGAGAGGCGGAAAGGCGCCTTTGGTCAAAAAGCGAAGCAGTCAAAAGTTACGTTTCGTGAAAAGTCATTTAGTCAGAGCGTTCCGCGCATGCGCGAAGTCACGTGACTTCCACCACTCTATACTGGACTGTGAAACCGCGCTAAAACTTTGGTGCCTTGACTTGCCTTGCCTTCTGCTGTGTGTGTTTGCTTTGCGACAAGGCAAAGCGAGCGACTTGTCTTACGTCGCCTTGCCTCGCCTTGACTGCTGCAGTGTGTGGCCGGCCTAACGCAACTAACCTCTGTCACCGACTGACTCGCTACGCTGACCTCCACGCTGTTAGCGCATGCGCATTGGCCGTCCCTGCTTCTGCGCATACAGCCAACCGCTTCTTCACATATATTTCCTACTGTCAATCGTACATCTACCAAAAAACCTAATTTTTGAATCAATCACATTTCTTTTTGTCAGAATAAGGGGACGGCCCGCAGGGAGTCGAAGGAAAATCTTAAATAGGAGCATAGGTCGCGTTGTACATCAAATTAAACATCTATCTTAGGAGAACACAATGCCGCAAATCAAAAGGTACACTCTACACAAAACGGCGACCGTTTAATAAACATCACAATATTGGGCTTTTTGAATATGGCTAAACTTTACTCATTGGCGTAAGATTTTAAACCAGATTTAATCGGCACGGATTTACTGGACAATCCACACTACTGGGTGTGCTCCAGTAAAAGAGAAAGAGTCTAGCCGCTACAGCGCTCCACCCTCTACCCGTATCAAAACCGTGGAGTCTCTTTACAGCTGAGAGCGTTGACTTTGCCTCATTTAAAACCATTTTATAAATATATCTTTTATAATTGCGTTGGGAAAAATCTAAACATTCTTTATAAAATTGCAGATACGGCTTCAGATTTACTTTTAAATATAAATGTTTTTATTGTGCAAGGAAAAATTCTTACTTGGTACTTAAAAAATGTCGATTACATATCAAATGAACGGGATTAAAAAAAAAATTACGCAAAATTGACGCGTAATGTGGTTGTGGTGAAAATGAGATCTTGTAAATAATTTTATGATAAATAAACGGTAACAGGAACTGCTTTTTCACAAACATATGTAAATTATTAAACAGATTCACTGTGACTTCATAATTGTAGGAGGGTAGGAGAGGTGATATTAAAGTAGGAGATTAACTAAATATTATTATTATTAGCTAGAGAGAAAACTATTGGATCGATTTCGAACAAATTTGCACAAAACACGTCTAATAGGCCTGTATAGATGCACAAAAAAAGTTTTTGAAATTTTTTGAAAAATAACCCCCTTTTTGTTACAAAAAATGCCCAAAATCAGTTATTATTATTAGTATTAGCTAAACGAGAATTTGTAGAAAGATACGGTTTTCTGCATAAGGTAGGGTACATTAAGGGCTACAAATAAACCAAATTTGATCAAAATCTTTAGAGCTGTTTTTTTATAAAAAAATAACTGTTTTTGGGGGGGTTTTTTGGCCAAAATGGGGGTTGTTTTTCAAAATTTTCAAAACCGTTTTTCGTGCATCTATACAGGCGTACTTGACATGTCTGGTGCAAATTCTTTGAAATCTATCGAATAGTTTTCGCTCTAGCTTTGTATACATACACACATACAGTCAGACATTTTGTAAAAAACACTCTTTTGGACTCAGGGTGTCACAAAACGGATATTTTCACAAAAATTTCAACATCATTTTTTTGAGAGCACTATACTTTCTCTATACTATAGTATAGTGAGAAAGTAAAAATGAACGAAATACACCTAAATGGTTTTAAATTTAACATCGCTCTTACGGGATACAAATCCAAGATGGCCGCCACTATAGCAAACCCTTAAGTCTAAACCTCTACTCTAAGGAATATAAATCAATTTCACTTCATCACCATTCTACAATTTATTAAACATAATTTAATACATTGCTAATTTTAAATGAATTTAGTTTATGTAATACCCATATACAGCAATAACATAGACACTATACAAGCAATATGAAGGAGTTGTTTAGTTATTGTTCTCGACTACTTACTATATACGGTCTCATGTGACGCTAATTAACTTCGTACAGCTCGCTTTGCTTTCATAATTCAATGTCAATGTGTTTGTCTTGCACAATGCAATTAAAATTAAAGTAATAAAGGTTCGTACAATAGCGTTACAATTCCGAGCGGATATTATCGTTAAGAGTTAATAGTAACACATGCACGTATTGTGAAAGTTGTTAACACAGGTCGACTATCGATGCTTCCAACATATCGATTTTGTTAACAATGAACTGAAAGAATTTATTAAATTGTCACATTCTTGTTATTCTTTTGCTCAATCGTTGACCTAACTATGTCTATACTAATATTATAAAGAGGTACAATGTGTTTGTTTGTATGTAGGGGGTAATCTCTGCAACCACTGAACCGATTGAAACATAGTTTTTTTCAATAAAAAGCAACACTAGTAAAGTAACTAGAATTCTAAGTAAAGTAAAGCAACTAAGTAAAGAAGGCTAGAATTCATTTAGATAAAAACATTTTTTATTTCGATATTTGTAAATTTATTAGAAAAAAATTAAATGGATGAAGTTTTTAATACCAATAAATAAGCAACATTATGAAAAACTAAAAAACGACAAATGAAAGATGGAACTTATAACATTAAAAGCGTACTGTGCCAAAGATGTGCACAAAAACATGAATTATGAGTGAATGTTGCCGTTAAGGCAGGTAAAATAAATTAAACATTATTTTAGGTTAGGCCTAGACTGATGAACAAACAGATATTTCTTGAATGTAAATGTAAATGAAACAGATATAATTTCTTGAATGCATTGTGTATTGAAAATACTCCCAATAAGGAGGTTAGCGTGCAATGCACTGTGTGTCAGCCGCTTCTCATAGTGTTCAGTGTCAAGCTCACATGTGCGTCCTTAGCAGTGAACGTGTTGACGCGATGATAGTACTCAAACGTTAAAGTTATAAAACGTGTATACGCGACCGTAGTATGTGCGGATAGTTTACTCCAGTCTCGTAAAAGCGAAGACAATCCCGAAAAGGTTAAAATAGACCCTTTTATCGGGAAAAATCCAACTATCCGAATTTTTGATTATCCGAATGGAGTCCGATCCCAATTGATTCGGATAACTGGAGTTCTTCTGTATTGGTAAATCATATAACACTTAAGATATGTATTTATAAGGGTTTAATTTTAAACCGAGTGAAGCGATCAGGGTTAGGATTGGGATTCAATGTCTGAGCGTTTCACGGAATCTGTGTGCGTGTGCAGTGTGACTACGATCTAGTAGGCAACGGCAGGGTACCACGGAGGCAGACTTTAGGGCACGATCGACTACTAGGGCGTCTTCGACGGACTCATTTTAAGTTACGGCCCAAATGTTTTTTAGTGTGTTTATAATTATAATTATGGACGGCTAAGACAACGGTGCGTGGCTACCGGTTTCGCGGGGGACGTTATGACAGTTCCGTATCGTAAGTGAAATATGGCTATGGGTGGAAAGCGCTGTCGGGCTTGGATGGCCTTGTGACTCTACTACTGTGTAGTGTTTACCATTATAATTAGTTTGTATGTAGATGTATTGTACGTCAACGCTGGTCACCCTGTGTTGTGAGATTGTGGTGATTGGAGCCTCAAACTAGTTCGTTACCCAAAAAAATCCAACAATCGGAAGAACGTTTTTTGACAGGAAGTAACTATTTGTTTAGATTTTTCCTACGAGAATGAATTTGTTTTTGAGTTTTTTCTACAAATATAAAAGTATAATGTTATTCTGCACATTTTGTATTTTACGCAACCTTATAGCTCCCTTTGTTTCCCCAAAATCGATCAAAACGTAAAATGCCATAGAAGTACCCGGTTGAAAGCCATGTGGTGGATTCTACCGTGGGGTTGGCGTGCGAAGCACGCAGTGCTTTGTGTATTGAAGATACTTCCATTACGTGAGTTGGCGTACGAAGCACGCAATGCACTGCGTATTGAAGATACTCCCAATATGCGGAATGGCGTGCGAAGCACGCAATGCTTTGTGTATTGAAGATACTCCCAATACACGGAATGGCGTGCGAAGCACGCAATGCATTGTGTATTGAAGATACACCCAGTACGCCGAATGGCGTGCGAAGCACGCAAAGCTTTGTGATTTGAAAACACTCCAAATATGCAGAATAGCTTGCGTAGCACGCAATGCGTTGCGTATTGAAGATACTTCCAATATGCGGAATGGCGTGCGAACCATTTTGCAGCTATTCAGCACCGTCGTGAATAGACTTATTTCCAAAATTGTTGGTTGAAACCTTAAAACATAGGCCTATAAACTTAGTTTTGGAAATTTGCTCAACTCACGTCAGCGGTTCAGCTGCGTGGTCGAATTATTGATATTGTTGATGTTAATCAGCTATATTGTAATGTGTACACATCAGCATAAGTTATATTTTACTAAAATAAGTACTTTTCAAATATGTCATTCCTAAAAACATTCTTCTATTAATATTGAAGCAAAGATTCCCAAAGGTCTCGCCCTCAGGTGGCGAGTAACTAGAAAATAGTTGAAGAGAAATTGCAAGAAATAATATTACCGTAACGCCAAGTAAAGAACGCAACATGGGTCTCGGTGGAGGGTTTTGTGCGGAGTTATTTTGATTGCGCAGAGTTAGTGCATGCGCAGAAGGTGCAAAGAAGGCAACGGAGCGTGAACAACAAGCTAGGGTTTATTTGTCGCGGTCGTTTTATTTTCTACAACTACCGTATTTTATTGCCAACCGTGACAGTCGTAAGTAACAAAATATACGCGAACTACAACGTAGAACGGGTGTTTTATAGTTTGAAAGTTCTCGACCAATGAGGAGCCAAGGAAGCTTATTCATTATGTTTTCGTAGATACAAAATACATTTTTATTAAGTGTACTAGCTGGCTCGATCCGGCTTTGCACGGATAGACAAATCAAGGTTAAACGTACTTTAACAAAAAATATATTATATCAATAAATAAATTACACTAAGTATTTCGTATGGGGATTTTTAGTAATTTTGACCCCTCCAAACCCCAATAATATTTAATTTTTTTAAAACTCTTTTTATCAGCAAATACGGCCCTAGAGGAAGCTACATGCCAAATGTCATTCTAATCCGTTCAGTAGTTTTAGAGAAATCGTGATTTAGTAACTTTGAATCCTCCCCCAAACGCCCCTAAGATTTCAAATTTGTTAAAAAAAAGTTTTTAGTTAGCACCTACGGCCCTAGAGGAAGCTACATACCAAATTTCATATCAATCCGTTCAGTAGTTTTAGAGAAAACACTGATTTAGTAACTCTGATCCCCCTTATGATTTCGAATTTGTTGAAAACCTTTCTTAGTGAGCACCTATAGCCCTAGAGGAGACTACATACCAAATGTTCCAATCCGTTCAGTAGTTTTTGAGAAATCGTGATCAGTGAGTCGGTGGATTTGACTTATATATATATATACAGTAGATGAATAGTAGATTTATTATCGAATTTCCATAGGAATAATGACCTATTGCAGTGGCCCTTATGGTAAGACCCAAGGTCGGGAGTAGCAAATGAACACCGATCATGATCCCCAGAACACGTTTTGGGATGTCATTAAAAATCATATCTTATATTTATATAAAATTCTCGTGTCACAATGTTCGTTCCCGTACTCCTCCGAAACGGCTTGACCGATTCTCATGAAATTTTGTGAGTATATTGAGTAGGTCTGAGAATCGGCTAACATCTAATTTGCATACCCCTTAGTGATAAGGGTTGTCCACCCTTAACATTTTTCTTTAATATTTAGACATTTTTTTAATATCTTTATTTTTTTTATTATGTCGCATTAAAAAATACATACAACCCTGAAATTTTACCCTTTTATCACCAAACCCTAATGGGGGGGGGGGTGTGGGGGGAGAATAAATTATAATAACTTAAAAATAATGTTTGCCTTTTGTTATTTATATATTCCCTCATCGTTCACAGCGCTCCATGCCTATTTCACGCATATACCACATTCTTACACACTTACAATAATTAAGCTATTTTTTGTCTACACTAGAAATTAAATTACTATACTCTTAATGGACTACACCCACCTTATTGCTGTTTCACTTGTGTATATAACCGCAGG
>JAGFPH010003749.1:34127-45874 GCA_018207615.1 Philaenus spumarius
ACTTACTGCAAGACTTGGGCTACTTACTGCAAGACTTGGGCTACTTACTGCAAGACTTGGCTACTTATTGCAAGACTAAGGGCTCCGCCACCGCTCGCTTCGCTCACCAACCCCCGCAGCGACTTCCGTCGAAACAAATGGAAACAGATTACAGTACACGGATATTTTCACTGAAATTACGAAATATTAGGACAGAGGCACTTGGATCACGGCAGGGGATGTGGGGGTGCGGAATTCAAGAACCTAACGCATGCGCAGTAGGGCCAGGTGTTTTGTGAGAATAGTAGGATTTTTTGTATTTAATAGAGCGATATGAACCTAACCTAAAAACGTAGTTGGATGTTAGAATTAATAGATTCTGAATTTGCCAAGTAGGTTGCTACGGTAATGCAAATGCTTTCAATAAATGTGCGCGGTTCAGTATAGACTTAATCTAAAATTGTGTTAAGCTTTTGATCCAAATCAGCTGTTTTATTTATAACTTGCTGGTACCCGCTGCTAAATAAATAAAAGGATGTTTAGGTTTTGGCAAAGTGTGGATAGCCATATAAACTTAGAAAAAAACATTTATTTCTAAATCACAGACAGACACTGTAATTGTATTTATATTACTAGTAAGCCCCCATGAAAAATCATAGGCAGATTAATTAGATAGTCCTACATATCAGAAATACATCATTAAAAAAAAACTATTTAAAAACAACAGACTTTATCTAGGCCTACCTAACTATGCTGACGGTAATTTTTATCCCGGTAAATGTGTACAATTATAAGGATTTAAAAACTGTAGGCCTATTTGTTAAAATTTTGTATTTATAAACATTATTATACATCTAAAGTCTAAAGAAAGATACAAATATTGACTTATAATTGCTTTATATTTTATACTGATAGATCAATTGATTTAGAAGTTATTAATAATCGTGAATAAATTAATAATCGAATATGTTTATACGTTATACGAAGATGTACGAATGATTCCGAAGTTAAACGAATAGGTATCTCGTCCTTAAATTTGTATAAACGAATATATTTATGATAAAAGGTTGTAATTTTATACAGTTTATAACCTAAAAGCAAATCTTATAACGTATTATATTATACATTAGTTCCACAACTCACATTAATAAAATAAATTTAACAAGAAATTATAATGATTGAAGTTGTAAACATAACCCAAAGTATAATCTACGCTAGGTTTTGTTTGTATTACAGATTATGGATGAAATCAGCTGTTATGTTATGTGTTACTCACGTACGTACGTGCGGACGTACACTCGATTTTTGTTACTCACGTACGTAGGCTACGTGCGGACGTACACTCGATTTTATAGGAGTTGATGTTCGTTCGGGAGTTGTGGGTAACAAACTTTCGCAAAACGGGATAATTAGTGTGTATTTGTGAATCCTATTACTTTAAATGAGCAATTCTTGTATCTATTTTTGTTTGTCTCTGACGCGGATCTCGAAAACGGCTCTAACGAATTCAAAGAAATTTTGTATTTAGGTGTAGTTTTGATTTTTAAGTACACCCATATAGTTGTATTTTGTGTAAAACGCAATTTTTGAGAAAATCTAATTTAAAAGTTGAAACATTTTAACATAGGGTCTTATGGGTTGCCATGTTGGTTACAAAATAACAACGAAATAATAAATAAAGCGATCTAAACAGCTGTTTATAAACAAACCATGAGATTCATTGTAAATCCAAAATCAGCTGTTCATTGGATAGTTTTTAATTACTGTTAAAAATCAAGCTAATATATACTGTTTTAGCACGTTATAATTAGAATAAATTGGGCCTGATTTAGCAATTTATTTTGTCAAAAAAAAAAGGTAAGCAAAAATGGGTAAATTATAATAGTCAATTTTGTAATATAGGCCTGGCTCAGTTCTGAAACATAGTATTGAGGTTATGTTTACTACTGTATATTTAGGCCTGGTTTCAAAACTTTAGTTGACAGAAGATAGTAGAACTAGGACTAAAATCGTAATGAAAGCCTGTCACGTTTCTAAAGCATGTATTTGAGGTTATAATAATTAATCTTGTAACTACTGTTGATATATTTAAGCCTGGTTTCATAATTTCACAAACCAATGTACAAACGAGCCAAAGATTAGCGAGACTCTTTAGCGAATTTTCCAACTGCGAGCGAAGCGAAGCACCCATCTTGGGCCAAAGGCCGACGCGGGGTTGGGACGCGAAGCGTCCAGGGGCAGAGCCCCTAGTATCTAATAATTTACGTAAGTCTAAAAAGGATGTACAGATCGGTTTGGGCGAAACTCACTTTGGGGCCATGGAACTCTGATTTAAAATCTTTTTTTTTATTGCGTGTAACGGTAAGGCACAATATTTACCCGACAGTCCTTTTATTTTTTTTAACCACATCTGCGAGCGAAGTAATAAATAAATATCGAGATTCACTTGTAGTATAATGGAAATAGTAAAACTTAAACACAGTATCTCAAAAAATGTCACAATAATCTTTTAAAAAGTATAAACGCAAAAGAATCTAAAAGAAAGTAACTGAAAATGCAATTCTCGGTTCTGCGTTCACAAATACTATTTCCCGTCTGTAAGTAAAATATAAAATATATATTTTACCATGTTTCTCGAGCTGTTTGCATTATACAGCGCCCATTGCTGGAAAGGTCACAGAAGCAATCTCTGCTGCAATTTCCTGCAGGAATCTATTTCAACATTCAATTGAATATCTTCCTGGAAGTATGCTACATTGCGTTAATCTCGAACTGAGCTTTCTTCGTAACACGGAATAAAACTGTGGTCTAGAGGTTGTTTAACACGTATTGTTGTTCGTACAAGACTTCGTAAAAATCGCATTGATTTCGTTTGGTACCTTTAAAAGTCACGTGAGAATAATACAGATTCTACTCGTGTATAACGGCTCAGCAGGAGTGAAAACATATTTCAGAGTGACCGTAGCTCTCCAAGTGGCGGAGCTGTACACTACTAGCATCGAGTTTGAGTGCGTTTCATTCATCCGCTAGCACACATAGGGCAGATTCATAAAGGCGGAAGCTAGAGGGTTACAGACGTAATCCTGCCTGTAAACGTACTGAAATGCGCATGCGTGATAGTGTATGTATGTGTTATCAATCACAGCTTTCTCACACACATTCAAAATTAACGGATATATTATGTTTCTAGTATTCCTCCGCGAGCAACGAGTTGATGGTGTGATAACCACCAGAGTGCAGGCTAAACACCCGAGTAGAAACGCAAATTCGGTGCGTACATGCTTCCACAATATAGCAGTCATAAATTATAAAAATTTAATGAAATGTAATTAAAGTTCGAATGTGGTGACCTTTTTACATTTTTGATATTGATATTTTTGATACGAACTACAGTAGAACTCCAGTTATCCGAATCAATTGGGACCGGACCCTATTCGGATAATCAAAAATTCGGATAATTGGATTTTTTCCGAAAAAAGGGTCTTTTTTAACCTTTTCGGAATTGGCTTCAATACACAATGCATTGCGTGCTTCGCACGCCAACCCCCGTACTGGGGGTATTTTCAATGCACAGTACATTGCGTGCTTCGCACGCCAACCGACGTATTGGGAGTATTTTCAATACACAGTACATTGCGTGCTTCGCACGCCAACCCGAATGTTGGGAATATTTTCAATACACAGTACATTGCGTGCTTCGCACGCCAACCCGCATATTGGGAGTATTTTCAATACACAGTACATTGCGTGCTTCGCACGCCAACCGCCATATTGAGAGTATTTGCAATACATAGTACATTGCGTGCTTCGCACGCCAACCGCCATATTGAGAGTATTTGCAATACACAGTACATTGCGTGCTTCGCACGCCAACCGCCATATTGAGAGTATTTGCAATACATAGTACATTGCGTGCTTCGCACGCCAACCCGAATGTTGGGAGTATTTTAAATACACATTACATTGCGTGCTTCGCACGCCAACCGACATACTGGGAGTATTTTCAATACACAGTACATTGCGTGCTTCGCACGCCTACCCTCATATTGGGAGTATTTTCAATACAAAAAGCATTGCGTGCTTCGAACGTCAACCCGCATTTAGGGAGTATTTTCATTTTTTACGCCTATGTGCAATAGCGCGCGTACACAGAATCATTAATTTGCAAATCGCAGTACGTTGCCGTCTTAATTTTTTTTCTGAAATTCCGAAAGCGATTCGGATAGTTGGAGTTTTACTGTGCTGAATAATAAAACATCGCAAACTTTGATTTTGAGTTAAGCCAAAGAAAAAATTTACTTAACAACTAATTAAAAAACTAAATGATATCCACATTCGAACTGTCCTAACCTTTAAAATGACATATGCAGAATAATTTTCTGATCATTATTAATATAAGCCAGTAATCTTGTTACGCGTATAACATTGCTCTTATGGGAGCTGAAATTCAAGATGGTGGTTGGGTCTTAACTAACCTGAACCAACTTAACTACCAAGATTTAGACCATTGTAATAAACTTTAGCTAAGCTTTCCCTAACAAGGCGTATTGCCTTACTTTAACTTGTCTGGATAACGCAAGTTAATTACCCAACAGTATAATACTGTATATTGAATTATAATCAGAGCAAAGAAAGTAGAAATACGTACATCATAATCCCATATCTAACCATTCACTGTAAGAGCTGTTTACATACCTGAAACAAAAAATATACAAAGATAATATATTTATGCAAATCTACATTAAACTAACTAAAGAAATTAAAATTTGGAAGTGACCGATGCTATAATAATAGTTTTAAATCTATATAAATGTATTGCATTCCAGGTGTATACAAATATACATTACAAATAAACAGAAGAATTAGATATTAAAATACCCGTTTCAACAGACGGAAGCACAATAATAATAGGATGCGGGAGGTGTCAAGTGGAGACACCAGGAGAAAGTAGACGACATGAGGGGACGTGGGAGAACAGAAAGAGATTGAAGGGGGACAAGAGGAAATGGGAAACAGAAGGTGACGGGAGTTGACAGGAAGAAACAGGATGGTGCAGAAGGAGACGAAAAGAGATCGGAAGTGAGAGAAGGAGACAGCAGGAGGAAAAGATGAGGAGACGGGAGAGGGCTGAAGAAGATTGGAGGGAGACATGAGAAGGGGGACAGGAGGTGACGGGAGGTGACAGGAAGAGACAGGAAAGGATAAAAGGAGAAGACATGAGGATACGGTTAAGGACAGAAGGATACTGTAAGTAGACACGAGGAGATGGGAGACAGGAGGTGACGGGAGGTGTCAGAAAAAGACAGGAGGGGACAAAAGGAGACTGGAAGTTATGAGGAGCCGGAAGCAGACAGGGAGAAGTAGAAGAAGACAGTAGCAGACGGAAGCAGCCAGGAAGAGACGTGACAAGACAAGAAAAGATGGAAGAAGGCAGCAGGAGACGGAAGGAAACAGAGAAGGCGGGGAAGGCAGGACAAGATGGAAAACAGTAGGAGTCCGGAGGAGTAGAGAGAAGACGGTAAAAGACAGGAGAAGAAAATATAGATATATTAAACAATTAGCTGACCCGTACGGCGTTGCCCGTGGTGGTTGGTATTTTCAGTCCTTTTAACGTAATTGTATTCTTTTTAAGTGTTCAGTCAGTGAGTGGTATTTGGTTTTTATATATATAGATCTTAAATAATAAAAGCACTATTGTCATAATAATAAAAAATCTGAAATTATGATTTTAGTAACTTTGATCCCCCCAAACCCCTCCTAAAATTTCGATTTTTTTCATACCCTTTTTTAGTGAGCACCTATGGCCCTAGAGGAAGCTACATACCAAATTTCATTTCAATCCGTTCGGTAGTTTTTGAGAAATCGTGATGAGTGGAGTGAGTAAGTGAGTGAGTGGTATTTCGCTTTTATATATATAGATTACCAATGACTAAGTAAGAAGGATTACATTGCTTTTAGGAATTTTACTGTAAAATTAAGCATCGTTTTAAATGTAAACACATTTACTTCCAATTTCTCAGCTCTTATTGTTCATTTTCTAAAATTATTGAGTAATCTTTTCTTAAACGTTTTCACGAAGTTGTCGTGCACAAATATAAGCGTCTTTGTTGGTGTTGAACTACTCCACACTCCTTTCAAATAACTGACCAAGTCCAGTTTGACCAGGTTATGTTTTTCTTTAACCGATATTATTAACATTTCATTCAATAGCCTTATAGAAAGAGTCGATTTATAAACAGTACGACACAATTATCCGACGATCAGAATGCAGTATGCAGTCCTATAAGGAGAATGCTAAACCTACCTGTACCGTGTATACAACTCCATCTGTCTTTCTTTTATCAATGGAAGAACTTACAAGTGGAAAACACACGATTGACGTCCATTTATGTCCGCGCTGTGTTCTGATAATGCATGAGTGAAAGTTATGCGATAACACGTTCTTCGGGATTTACCATTTTAAGGTAAGAACGAACGATGAATTTTGATGAGAGGCAATACGCATAAAATGCAAGCAAACAATATGAAACAAATATTGTTGACCGATTATAGTGAATTATTTTGAATAATTTCTTGTCAATATCTTATCGAGACAGTCAGTCTGGCAGGGTGGTAGGAGACTAGCGCCAAAAGTTGTTTGACAACTCTTAAGATTCCGAGTTTTCGTTTATTATAAAGAAATCGTAAATATCTCGAAAATTGTTCACTCCGATTTCTTAACGATTGATACTCGAAAACCCGTTCATAATTCTATACTAGAACCAGCATAATTATTTTGCCACACAACGATATTTTGGAGTATCTGGTTGAACCACTTGAAATCAATTTTGAAAAAATCAAAATGGCTGTAACTCAAAATTTTTAAATACTACCAAATATCTTTGTGTGGCATATCGTTTGAAAGCTCATTTAATTATAAACCCAAAAAGAATAATCTATATATATAAAATTCAATGTATGTTTGTACGTTTGTCTGTATGTTTGTCCTTTATGCGTTACCAAACCGTCCATCCGATTGCTTTGAAATTTTGCATAGTAACACAGGTTAACCCTGGGAAGGTTTTAGGCCATTTACCAAAGTCCTAGGACATTAGGGCTACGCCCCAGTGGCCCTCAAAGTTTCAATGTTAATCTTATGGAAGGTCAATCTTAAGGAAGAAGAAGAAATATTTCTTTTGATTTTATCAGAAACAGCTGTTCGTATGAAAAGCTTAAAACAGCTGATTTTGATCAACAGCTGAATTTGATCAACAACTGATTTGGATCAAAAACTGAATATAATTTTAGGTTAGGTAAATCAAGCAATGAGCAGAATCCCATTATAATTTACATCGGCCCTCAGGGATACGAATTACAGTCTTTCAAAGTTTCAAATTAAGCAATAGCGAAACATTGCCGGGAATAATAATTAATATAAAAAAAGGAGCACAGCAAAATGGGGCAAAATCGGAAAACACGATTTAGTTTGTTTTTTTGCTGCCATTTTAAATCGGGTGAAGATATGGATGTGCAAATTCCACCGTTACTTTTCTCTTGAAATTCTACATCGAAATGATGTATCACATGACCACCTTCCCATTAAAAAAAAACAAAGTTACATCCAAGATGGCGGAAAATTTTTTGAAATCTTAATAAAATAGTATTTTACTTTCTCACTGTGCTATAGTATAGAGAAAGTATAGTGATCGCAAAAAAATCGATGTGGTTTTTACAAAGTGTCTGTCTGTATATGTATGTATCTATGTATACAAAGCTAGAGCGAAAACTATTCGATCGATTTCAAACAAATTTGCACCAGACATGTCAAGTAGGCCTGTATAGATGCACGAAAAACGGTTTTGAAAAACTTTGAAAAACAACCCCCTTTTTGGCAAAAACCCCAAAAAATCTGTTATTATTTTTTTTATAAGAAAACGGCTCTAACGATTTTGATAAAATTTGGCTTATTTGTAGCCTTTAATTTTCCCTACCATAGGCAAAAAACAGCATCTTTCAAAAAATTCTCGTTTAGCTAATAATAATAATATTTATTAGTTAATCTCCTATCATATGCTTAAAATTGAAAATACTCCCATTACGGGGGTTGAACGTGTTAATAATTGAAATTTGTTTGTGAGAAAGTACGTGCTAGTTTCTGGTACCGTTTATTATTTACACTTTAAGACATAGTGTGCTAAATACTTCAGAGGTGCATTTAAAGGAGAAAGATCCCAAAAGGAAAAGATCAATTATTCGTTACGCAACACTAGTCCATTAGCTTTCACTCTAATTGTGATCACATATTCGTTCATTAGTATACCTTTCTATAACTCTTACTAATTCCCAGTTTACTTCGTTTCCCGGAACTAATTTCAAGTTGTCGATCGAAAGATTATTCAACATTCTGATTTCAGGTTTTTTTAAATTCAACTTCTTTTATTTACGAATCGCATTATGCGATTACGAGCATTTCATATTAGAGTTGCCTTTAGGGCTTACGTTTTCCCCGTTAGCTTGTTTGATCTAGCGTTATATTGGCAAATAATATATTTCAAATGCTTGCCGTTTAGAGGGGGACTTTTCTCTGTTACAAAAGTCAAACGATTCGAAAAAGATCTGTTTTGGTACTTTTATAAATGGTATAAAATTTGCATTTGATCTAAATACACTGATAATGTACAGGAGTGTATGTAAATAAAATAAAAAAACTCGTTAAGATCTCAGAAATTATAAACGTTGGGTATTTTACAGTGGGTGCATCTTCTTATCCGAGGCAGACGGCCGTGTTTGTACGTTGCGAGCGAAGCGAAGCAGTCCATTACCCGAGGTCGCAAGGTCGAGGTGCGAACTCGCAAACGAGTGGAACGAAGCAGCGCGTGAGTCGAAACTTGAGTCTAATTGCAAATAAATTTTACTAATGTATATCGAACACACAGGCAGCTATTCAGCGCCTTCGTGAGTAAACCGAATTATTCCAAAATTGTCGGTTGCAACCATAAAATATACAGGGTGGTTATAAAGTCACTCCCCCCCCCCCTTTAACTTTTGTGTTTGTTAAAACAAACAAATATCTGAGGAACGATACTAACTTAACTCAAAGTATCTTTTGAAGCAATCGGAAATTTTGAGTGTCCCCTAAAAATGGGGGATTTTGGGGGCAACTCAAAATGTTTAAATGGGAAGTATGGTCATGTGATACCTCATTTTAAGGGTATATTTAAGACTAGGAAAATTACATACAGAAAATAAAAATCGGACCTCCCAAAACAAAATGGCGACTAAACGTGCCCTAAATAAATCGACATAAAGTTGCTAATATCTCGAAAAGGAAGAGTTTTTAGAAAACAATTCAAGAGACAAAAAATGTTTATTTCAACGTGCTTGATCTAACAAATTGCTTCCAAATAGATTTCGTAAACTTTACTTTTACTCCTCCATCTTAGAAAATTTTGTAAAAAATAAAATTTACGAAATCGATTTGGAAGCAATTTCTTAGGTCAAGCACTTTGAAATAAACACTTTTCGTCTCTTGAATTTTTTTCTAAAAACTCTTCCTTTTCGAGATAAAAATATTAGCAACTTTATGTCAATTCATTTCAACACGTTTAGGGCCGCCATTTTGTTTTGGGTGGTCCGATTTTTATTTTCCTTACGTCATTTTCCTAGTCTTGAATAGGCCTTTAAAATGAGGTATCACATGACCGTACTTCCCATTTAAAAATTTTGAGTTGCCCCAAAATCCCCAATTTTTTGGGGTCACTCAAAATTTCCGATTGCTTCAAAAGATAATTTGGGTTATGTTAATATCGTACCCCAAAGGACATTTGTTTGTTTTAACAAACACAAAAGTTAAAAAGGGGGGGGGGGAAGTGACTTTATAACCACCCTGTATAAACTTAATTTTTTAAATTACCTAAACTTACGTCAACGGTTCAGCGGAATTTTCGACATACTCAACTAAATGTGTAGGCCTACATCATGTACAACTTTAGAATTTGGATTTCAGGTTTATGTTGTGAAGGAGCGTTTGAAACTGGTGCTACGACAAACAGCTGTAACGTAAGCTTACACGCGAAGTAAAAACTAATCGTTCTCAAATATGATACTTTGAATAAAAAAATAAAGACAAAAATTGTCGTTTAACCGCGAACAGATAGCGTTTACAACATCTAAGGAAACTCTACCCGCGGTTAATGTTCGAACATATACGGTGAACCGATAGTATTATTCTGTTTGAACAAGGATATGCAGATTGTGACAAAGCCAACAATGCAAGCGCCGTGTAATCCATGACAGCGGTATTGTGGCTAGGGACACTGGGCACAACGACAAACAAAATAAAACTAACTGACGGTTGTAGGTCAGACACACAACAGTTGTACGTGAAAACAAAGCTGTATTGTATCAACTGTATTATAAAACTTGGGAAACCCTGTTGGAAAATTCGATACACATTAAACATGTTATGTTTTCTTTATAATAAAGTTGTAGGATTAATAATTCGACCACGCAGCTGAACCGCTGACGTGAGTTGAGCAAATTTCCAAAATTAACTTTATAGGCCTACGTTTTAGGGTTTCAACCAACAATTTGAGAAATAGGTCTATTCACGACGGTGCTGGATAGCTGCAAAATGGTTCGCACGCCATTCCCCATATTGGGAGTATCTTCAACACACAAAACATTGCGTGATTCGCACGCCAAGCTCCTTATTGGGAGCATCTACAAAACACAAAGCATTGCGTGCTTCGCACGCCAACCCCACGCTAGAATCCACCACATGGCTTTGAACCGGTACTTCTATGGTATTTTACGTTTTGATCGATTTTGGGGGAACCAAGCGAGCTATAACGTCGCGTAAAAAACCAAAATGTGCAGAATAAGATCTTATATTTATATATGTAGAAAAACTCAAAAACAAATTCGTTCTAGTAGGAAAAATCTCCAAAAATAGTTACTTCCGGTCAAAAAACGTGTTTGAGATTGTTGGATTTTTTTGGCTTACGAACTCGTCCGAGCGACGTACAACCAACATGAGTACCAAATTTGGACCAAATCCGACTTCAACAAATGAGGCCGCTAGAGTGCGAACAAACACATATACATATATATATGATTTTTAATGACACTCCAAAACGTGTTCTGGGGACCATGATCGGTGCTAATTTGCTACTCCCGACCTTGGGTCTTACCATGACGGCCACTGCAATAGCCCATTTTTCCTATAGAAATTCGCTAATAATAACCCCAAAGCTAAGATGGTAAATAATGTTAAAAAATTCTATTCAAATTATTTCGTATGTTTTATTACAGCAGTTATAATAAAGGTCGAAAGAACCAACAAGGCTCACACCCTGTAATTTAAAAACCCAACAAAAAGTCAGAAATACAAAAATAATTGCTTCAAAGTTTTAAATCGGCTGTTAATGGAAATATTGTAGCAAACAGTTGTTTTATCTGTTATTTTATTCAATTGGTTGCTATGGTAATAAATGTAAATTAATACATGTATTGATTCATCCGTCTAGGCCTAACCTAAAAATATTTCAATCGGTTCAGTAGTTTCAGAGATTACCCAATACATACAAACAAATTTTACCTCTTTATAATATTAGCATGGAAAAGAAAGATTAGTGTGCTTGCAACGAAGTAACTGAAAAACTACTTATCATGTTTTTTTTTTGTTATTGGTAGAGTAGCCTACCTTCAGAGGAAATGTTGTATGGTGAATTTTAAAAGCACGGTCAGGCAGTAGTTAAAAACGTTAAAGCAAATAAAAATGATAAAAA
>JAGFPH010003749.1:60874-72762 GCA_018207615.1 Philaenus spumarius
TCACGCCCTTTGCACCTCTGCCTCCAGACTGGGTTCACGCCCTTTGCACCTCGACCGTGTGCTCTGGAATAATAGACTGCTTCGCGTGTCGCCTCGGATCGGAAGCTGTCCCCCTCAAGTGGATTTGAACCGGGTACTTTTGCAGTATTTTACGTTTTGATTGATTTTGGAGGAACCAGACGAGTTATAAGGTCGTGCGAAAATCAAAATGTGCAGAATAATCTCGTGTCAAAAAACGTGGTCCTGGTTGTTTTGTGTTTTTGGCTAACGAACTCGTCTCCAACCTACTGAGAAAACCAACGTGTGGATGAAATCGGACTTAAAATGCGGCCGTTAGAGTGCGAACACACGTACATATATATATAAGGTTTTTAATGTCGCCCGAAAACGTTTTCATGGGACAATGATCGGTGCTCATTTACCACTACCGACCCATGTACCACCATAAGGGTCACTGCATAGCTCATCTTTCATATGGAAATTCTGTAATTATAGAGGATATTATTCTATTATTACTTCTTTATGAGTGCGAACACATAAATGTATATACAGGGTGTTTACAAACTCCCTGAAAATATGTTGTGTATTTGTTCCTTAGGTTAAGACAATCAAGAAACTTCATATAAATATGGGTCTGACATACCTAGTTTTCTGTCTAACCGTCTGTTTGTGTTTTTTACAAATTATTTTATAACTTGAGTACTATTTTAGATAGAAACTTCAAATTTGGCACGAACGTGTACCTTGGTAGGTCAAACAAGTGTATAAAATCGTTACGATATCTTAAACAGTTTCAAGATGGCGGCCAATTAAAATCTTTGATGTTAAATATCACGAAAACCGTAATTTTTATAAAAAAATGTCACCAGTAATAAAAAATGTAGAATTTCAAGACGAACAAAATCACACTTTATTTGCTACAATTGGATAATAAATAACTGAATAATGTGGCATTTACTGAAATAAATATCATACAAAATTTGCCGTGTACAGTTGTTCCATAATTAGGTTCGTGCCAAATTTGAAGTTTCTATCTAAAATAGTACTCAAGTTATAAAATAATTTGTAAAAAACACAAACAGCCGGACAGACAGAAAACTAGGCATTTCAGACCCATATTTATACGTCGTTTTTTGATTGTCTTGACCTAAGGAACAAATACACAAAATTTTTCCAGGGAGTTTGTAAACACCCTGTATATACAATTGTTAATGACACTTCAAAACGTGTTCTGGGGACCATGATCGGTGCTCATTTACTATTCCCGACCTAAGTCCCACCGTAAGGGTCGCTTCAATAATAGCTCATCTTTCCTATTTGAATTCGCTAATAAAAAATATTTCCCTAATAATAATGTAGAAGAAAAGTCCATGTAGTTAATAACGGATTACTCCAAATTATTTTAAGTATTTTTTACCTTCTCAATATACTATAGTATAGAGAAAGTATAGTGATCGCAAAAATATCGATGTTGAGATTTTTGTGGAAATATCCGTTTTTTGACCCCCTGAGTCCAAAAAAAGTGGTTTTTACAAAATGTCTGTCTGCATGTCTGTCTGTATGTCTGTATTTGTACAAAGCTAGAGCGAAAACTATTACATCGATTTTGAACAAATTTGCACCAAACATATCAATTAGGCCTGTATAGTTGCACGAAAAATGGTTTTGAAAATTTTTGAAAAACAACCCCTTTTTTGGCAAATCAGTTATTTTTTTATAAAAAACGGCTCTAACGATTTTGATTAAATTTTGCTTATTTGTACCCCTTAATTTACCTTACCATATGCAAAAACCCGCATCTTTAAAAAAAATTTCGCTTAAATAATAATAATATCAGATTTCTGGGGGTTTTTAGGCCAAAAATTGGGTTGTTTTCAAAATTTTTCAAAACCTTTTTTCGTGCATATCTATACAGGCCCAATTGACATGTTTGGTGCAAATTTGTTCGAAATCGATCGAATAGTTTTCTCTTTAGCTAATAATAATAATATGTATTACACTCTTCTACTTTAATGTACTATCCCCTCTCCTACTTTAATACAATTATGAAGTCACAGTTGGGGTTACATACGGGAGTTGTCGTGCGAAGCACCCAATGCACTGTGTATTGTAAATACTCTCAATATGGGGATTGGTGTGCGAAGCACGCAATTCACTGTTTATTGAAAATTCTCCCACACGGGGGTTGGCATGCAATGCACACGTCGGCCGCTTCTCATAGTGTTCAGTGTCAATCTCACATGTGCGTCCTTAGCAGTGAACGTGTTAATACTGTAATTTAAATGTGTTTGTGAGAAAGTATGCGCCAGTTTCTGGTACCGTTTATTCCTTTAACAAGTTTTGAAATCAAAGTCTATTGTTTACAAAGCTCAAACTATTGTCAACGCGTAGTTTGTTAACTACTTTGACTTCATTCAGTTACAGGCTGCTGTTAACCAACAAAGAGCAACGACGTTAATATTTCATTTAAATTAACCCAACTTGGTGACGTAAACATCGTGCTCTTAGTTAATTAGCAGAGGTGCGCAGTGGTGTTGCGCATTAACTGTTTAATGGTTTATTAGCAAATGAGTCTGTAGTTTTATTAATGACTGTTATGTAAAAGTGTTTTTAATTTCTATATTCAACTGGTAGACCTGGCAATGCTTCGTTATTGCTTGATTTTATTGTAAGGGTTGCTATCCCATTTTTAGCCCTTTGACTTAAGTAATCGAATTGCAAATGCTTTTTTTATGTCAGTAAAGCATAAAATTAAATAATTTTATATTTAGATTTTGTAGGAATTTAGTGCAATTTATTTTTACTGTATAAGGGTAGCAAAAACATTTAAGGGTACTCCGAATGTCTATCTTCGACAATGTTAGCTATAATACACATAACTTAAGTTGTAATTAAGATTGACTCATATTTGCTTTTTCTAAATTGTACCTTTTTCTAGTTCCGTACACAAGAAAATAAAAAAAAGCCTAAAAGTTATGATTTAAAAAAAATTATATTTTTATTAATATTATAGAACTTTTTTATTTGTTGAAATATTTTTAACTCCGCCCCCCCATCTAAATAGGAACTAGATAATTGTGTTATAGACATGTGGTAAAAATTTGGTCAAGATATCTTGGATAGTTTTCCACTATGTGTATTATAAATAACAAAAACGTGATTTTGGGAAACGAGCAAAACGTAAAAGCCAAAGTTTCATAAGTAGCCATCTTTTTCTAATGACCTCCTGGGCAGTATGTGGGGTTGTCTGGGTCTTCTTCAGCTTCCTCTTAACCAAAGTTCTTGAAAATAACTCACTGTACAATAGTGAACACTATAAAAGTGTATATAGTACATCGAATTCATGTGGCCTCTAAGCTATTTATTTCCATGGTAACGCATACATTATTATTTTTTTTTTCAGACATAAAGATTATAACCATATCATTTTGTATATTTTTGGAAAGAGGAAGAACTCGGGAATAAAATATCATAAAAAACTAAAAATCATTCAATTTTTTTTTTTTATTTGAAGTGCCCCTAAATCTTTTTGTTTGTAGTGACTGAACTCACTAAAAAATCCTGGTACTAATTTTAATAAAATTAGTTGAGTAGTTTTTGAGAATATAGAAAAGTAAGTGCATTATTATTTCATTTTAAGGGTAGTTATTCCATTTCGTTCCTCTGACTTGAGTAATCCAATTGAAAAGTTGTTTATATCCCTTAAACATAATATTTAATAATATGAAGTTAGTTTAATTTATATTTACTGTATAGGGGTAGCAACCCCATTTCAACCCCTTCCAATTGTGAATCCAAACCATCCAGGGACAAACTCAAACTCTCACGAAAGATTTCATTAAAATTTGTCCAGCAGTTTAGGAGGAGTTCAGTGTCACATACATGTACAAAAGAATTATACATATGAAGATAAGGAACTTGGAAACCAGAAACACAAAATTTGGGTTCAATATAAGATTTCTTACATTCAAAGGTATTAGGAATTTTGGGGAAAAAATCAAAATGGTGGATAACTGGATAAGAAGAATTTAAGAACCTATGTTTATAAAAAGTTTTTTTCTTTATTTTCAATAGTAGAACACGTCCTGAAAGTTTCTCAGTTTCTTCTTGAATCACCCTGTATATACATAAACCCATCCTACGTTTAACGAACCCTGTATTAGGTACTAAATTTGAAGCAATAGTTTTTGTCGTTTGTCAGAACATGGCGATTTATACCAGGTGTCTTAAAAGTCCCCCACCCCCTCTTTAACTTTCGTGTTTGTTAAAACAAACAAATATCCTTTGGGGAACGATACTAACTTAGCCCAAAGTATCTTGTGAAGCAATCCGAAATTTTGAGTGTCGCCTAAAAATGGGGGATTTTGGGGGCAACTCAAAACTTTTAAATGGGAAGTATGGTCATGTGATACCTCATTTTAAAGGTCTATTTAAGACTAGGAAATTGACATAAATAAAATAAAAATCGGACCATCCGAAACCAAATGGCGGCCCTAAACGTGTTGAAATAAATCGACATAAAGTTGCTAATATCTCGAAAAGGAAGAGTTTTTAGAAAACATTTCAGGAGACAAAAAATGTTTATTTCAAAGTGCTTGACCTTAAATATTGCTTTCAAATCAGTTTCGTAAGTTTTAAGTCGACTCCTACATCTTAGAAATTAAAACAAAAATTTACGAAATCAATTTGTTCGGTCAAGCACTTTGAAATAAACATTTTTTGTCTCTTGAAATTTTTTCTAAAAACTCTTCCTTTTCGAGATATAGCAACTTTATGTCGATTTATTTCAACACGTTTAGGGCCGCCATTTTGTTTTGGGTTGTCCGATTTTTATTTTATTTATGTAATTTTCCTAGTCTTGAATAGAGCTTTAAAATGAGGTATCAACATGCCCATACTTCCCATTTAAAAATTTTGAGTTGCCCCCAAAATCGCCCATTTTTAGGGGACACTCAAAATTTCCGATTGCTTCAATAGATACTTTGGGCTAAGTTAGTATAGTTCCCCAAACGATATTTTTTTGTTTTAACAAACACAAAAGTTAAAGTGGGGGGGGGGCTTTTAAGACACCTGGTATGTAGATCTACAATACTAAATGCTAAAACCTCGTATCGTACCTCTTCAATTTTAACGATTAATCGGTCATATTTTTCGAAATGTCGAAAGATCACCGATCACAGATAAATGATTACATTTGACCCAATAATCGTTCCAAACAACACATGCGTACACATGGACCGATTAATTTGACCAGTAATATTGGTCCAATAAAACTTTGCGTTAATCGATCACGAACAACTTAGCTTTGTATATCCGCCTGATGTTGTATGAACAGTAAACTACGTTCAACAAAACAGGAGTGCCACTGTTACAAAAGGAAATATTTCGTTTCACGGTTACATAACCAAGCGACTTTGATTGACGCCTTCGAGGTATTCATAAAGTCATCCGTTAAAAGCAAA
Organism: Philaenus spumarius; assembly: GCA_018207615.1. NCBI lineage: Eukaryota > Metazoa > Arthropoda > Insecta > Hemiptera > Aphrophoridae > Philaenus > Philaenus spumarius. The sequence goes on from JAGFPH010003749.1 coordinate 66,337, forward strand.
GTTAATAACATGACATTAAAAACTGATTCCGAATATAAGACATAATTGGTGGCTAGGTGTACGCTAATTTTCAAAGCGGGTCATTGTACAATTGACCACATGGCTGATTAAGTATGGGTGGACAACCGTTTTGGTCTTTTGTCGGAATTAGCATAAACGGAATGCTCGATTTGCATACTGGACGGTTATAATTGATTTCGCCCAAATGTATTTCTTTGATTCGGTTTCTCAATTATCGGAAAATATATTGGATTACGGTTTAAGCCTGATCTGTCGTCGCGACGGATTTGAGTTAATTTCAATGCTAATTCTACAAATCACGTTCTGGATTTGTGAACATTTGCGTCACTATTGATGGAGTCGACGAGTTAATCTGTATATATCAAAGAAGAAGTCCTGAGGGCTGAGTAGAAGGGCAAGCTGACTCGCTGCTTTTTAGAAATGTTCGTTCACATGCAGTATAGAAAAGTATGACAAAGTATGAAAGTTTTTTTTTTTTATTGATTGGCTCCATATATATATATCCATCACCCTCTACCGAGACCAGGAGGTTCATCAGAGAATTTTCTCCCTCGTGTTGCTTCCCAGAATGCATTTTTTATCCCTGTTTTCCCTTCCGGAGCAGAGAGAAACTACCCTACTCAGTTCAGGCAGCCCCCCCCCCCCCCCCAATACTCCAAGAGGACTCGATCAATCACCCTCCTGGTTCAATTCCCGGTACAACGAGTGTGTCGCCGCAAAAAAGTTCGTCAGCACCCCGTACCTCTCCCTGGTGGTCAGTAGCTCCTCTCCACTACCTCCAATTCCCGGTAGACGGAGACTCTCCATCAGATGGGCGTTCCAGTGACACTTCAGTACCAGATGTTCACAGGTCTGTGACTCTCCGCAATCACAGAAAGGGTCGCCCACCAAACTAAATCCGAACAATTTGCTCTTGAAGAACCCGTGACCCGTGAAAAACTGCGAAGTTATTGGTCCCGGGCTGATCCACGAGTACGAGAGCCTCCTCGCCACCGAAGGAAACCACCAGTAGGTGCTTCTTCCCTTGCCCGACGACTCCCACCTGCGCTGCCACTCCCTGACTGATTCCTGCCTGATCTCCCTTCTAGCTCGTGCGTAAACCTCAATATCTTCATCACGCGCTATGTTCTTCCGCGCCTCATACTATCTTCCTCGTTGCTCCAAAAGAATATCTACAGGCAGAACGCCCGCCAACACCGGCAGAGCATCCGCTGACACAGTCCTATATGCCCTCGTAATGCAAATAAGCGCCTGTCTTTGGCCACTTGTGAGGTTCCTCTTTACGATAGCACTTCTGGCTCTCTTATGCCAGGCGCCTGCGGCGAAGGTGACCATATTCTCAAAAACTCCCGCATAGATCACCCTTGCGTTCCTTTGAGGTATCACTCCTCACCCACCAATCTCCGGATCTTGAAAAACAGGCGCTTGGCTCTATCTACCAAGTGCTTAGAATGTTTCCCAAACGTGAGTCCTCTTTCCAATACTAATCCCAAATACCTCAATTCCTCTACCACTCTAACTCGCTCTTATGTACACCTAATAATAGGTTGCCTCCTCAATATCCCATGGAGCAAGATGAATTGTGTTTTTCCTGGGGCTAAATCCAACTTTATGTTTTTGCACTCCTCTTTGATCTTGCCAATCATTATTTCCGCAGTCCTCTCCAACTCGGCTCTGCTGTTGGAGCCTATCAGGACCCCAATGTCGTCCTAGAAAAGTATGACAGTAGGTATTACGAAATGGCACAAAAACACGTTTCTTTATTCGCACTCTCCACTCGACTGAACGGTTACACAGGGCGAGTAAAATGGCAGCATAAAACTGTTGGTGGTGGGGGAAGGCGAGTGAGCGAAATGCTGAAACCACCCGACTCGCCCTGTGTCCGGGGATCGACTCGCCGGTCCGTCTACATTGGTCAAGTTCTAACTCGGCCATTAACTCGCCCTTCTACTCGACCAACGTAAACCAGCCCGATTCATAATCAAGGAATGGCCAAACCAATGATAGCTATAAACTTAAAACTTTCATGGTACCTTCATGTAGAGGTGCACCAAGAAAGGATTTTGTTGAATGCGTTTACCTTCATTACCATACCAACAATCTGAGAAAATGTACAATCAGTTAGTTATTTTTAACAATCAACAGCTGTTTTAGGTTAGGTTTAACGAAATAAAAACGAACAATAACTAAAAATAAACGAAAAAGGCTATATTATAATTCAAACATATGTTGTTATCTTCTTCCATATATATAAAAGCCAAATCCACTGACTCACTAATCGCGATTTCTCAAAAACTACTGAAATGATTGGAACGAAATTTTGTATGTAGCTTCCTCTAGGTCCGTTGGTGGTCACTAAGAAAGGTTTTCAAAAAATTCGAAATTTTAGGGGGGTTTGAGAGGTCAAAGTTACTAAATCACAATTTCTCCAAAACCACTGAACAAATTGGAACGAAAATTGGTATGTAGCTTCCTCTAGGGCCGTAGGTGCTGATAGGAATGGGTTTCAAAAAATGTTAGATTTAGGGGGGTTTTAGGGTGGGGTCAAAGTTACTAAATCACGATTTCTCCAAAACCACTGAACGAATTGGAACGAAATTTGGTATGTAGCTTCCTCTAGGACCCTAGGTATCGCTAAGAATTAATTTTAAAATTTTGAAATTTTAAAGTGGTTTGGGGGGTCAAAGTTACTAAAACAAACCACCCATTGGAATGAAGAAAACAAAATCCCCATAAGAAATACATAGTGTAATATATTTATTAATATAATATATTTTTGTTAATATACATTTATTAATATACCAGCTAGTATATTATAAACGCAACACAATTTTTAGGTTAAACCTTTATTGAACCTACACACGTTTCTTAGATTTATTACCAAAGTAACCAAATTGGCAAATTTAGAATCCGGTAATTATTCTTCACAGTGTTTTTAGGTTAGGTAATGGCAAACGCAAACAACGAAAAAAGCTTATCATCATCCGAACACCTATCACTGATAAAGTTATGCCAACATTATTCTTTACCATCCTTTGAATATTTGACCTGCTTACCGTATTACATTTTGGTCAAATTTTCTAACTTGAAAATTACCTCTCTGTATAAAAATAAAAAATCTCTGTCCCAATCAATCTCGACATTCCCGTGGAAATATCATAGCGGGACTACGCAATAATCTGTTTGCATTTGCTTCGCCGCGGGGGTCTGTGAGCGAAGCGAGTGTTAATAGAAAGCATTAAAGGTCACAAAATTGCAGTTTATATGTTAATTGTATAAATAGTTACAATTATAAATAAACTGGACCGCTGACGTGAGTTGAGCAAATTTCCAAAATTAAGTTTATAGGCCTATGTTTTAGGGTTTCAACCAACAAATTGGGAAATAGGTCTATTTCACGACGGTGCTGAATAGCTGCAAAATGGTTCGCACGCCGTTCTGCCTATTGGGAGTATCTTCAATGCACAAAGCATTGCGTGCTTCGCACGCCATTCTGCCTATTGGGAGTATCTTCAATACACATTGCATTGCGTGCTTCGCACGCCAACCCCACGGCAGAATCCATCCACCACATGGCTTTGAACCGGGTACTTCTATGGTATTTTACGTTTTGATCGATTTAGGGGGAACCAAGCAAGCTATAAGGTCGCGTAAAAAAACAAAATGTGCAGAATAACATTATCTATATATATAAAAGCGAAATACCACTCATTCACTAACTGACTCACTCTTCACGATTTTTCAAAAACTACCGAACGGATTGAAATTATGTAGCTTCCTCTAGGGCCATAGGTGCTCACTAAGAAAGGGTTTGAAAAATTATAAATTTTAGGGGGGGTTTGAGGAATCAAAGTTATTAAATCACGATTTCTTCAAAACTATAGAACGGATTGGAATGAAATTTGGTATGTAGCTTCCTCTAGGGCCATAGGCGTTCGCTAAGAAAGGGTTTAAAAAAATTCGAAATTTTAGGGGGATTTGGGGGGATCAAAGTTATTAAATCACGATTTCTTCAAAACTACCGAACGGATTGGAATAAAATTCGGTATGTAGCTTCCTCTAGGGCCATAGGTGATCACTAAGAAAGGGTATGAACAATTTAGAAATTTTAGGAGGGGTTTGGGGAATCAAATTTACTAATAGTGCTTTTATTATTTAAGATCTATATATATAAAAGCCAAATACCACTCACTGACTGAACACTTAAAAAGAATACAAATACGGTTAAAATACTGAAAATACCAACCACCACGGGCAACGCCGTACGGGTCAGCTAGTACATTTATATTTGTAGAAAAAACTCAAAAACACATTCATTCTCGTAGGAAAAATCTCAAAAAATAATTACTTCCGGTCGAAAAACGTGCTTCAGATTGTTGGATTTTGTTGGCTAACGAACTCGTCCGAGCGACGTAAACAACCGACATGTGTACCAAATTTTAACCAAATCGGACTTAAAATGCGGCCGCTAGAGGGCGAACACATAAATACATATATATATATGATTTTAATGACACCCCAAAACGTGTTCTGAGGACCATGATTGGTGCTCATTTGCTACTCCCGACCTTGGGTCTTACCATAAGGGCCACTGCAATAGTTCATTATTCCTATGGAAATTCGCTAATAATTTTTCTATAATCAAAAGTGTGTGATACTAGGATGAAACAGTCCTATATACAATCCCCTACAATATAATTTATCTTTCATGGAATTTTGAAGATATTTTTTAGTAATTCACCTAAAATCGTTTATGAGCTTCTAAATTATAATTAATAAATGGCAAAAATGGTAAATTATTCACTTTTATCAAATATGTTAGCTCATAAACAAGACGATGAAAATTATACATTTTTGATATTTACATTATTGAACAAGAAAAAAATCGCAAACTTTGATTTTGAGTTAAGTCAAAGAACAAATTTAGTTAAAACAAATATAAGAAACTAAATGATATCCACATTCGGACTGGCTTCGCCTTTACAACACATTCAGAACAATTTTCCGATCTTTATTACTCTAGTAATGTTGTCACGCTTTTAACATTGCTCTTATGGGAGTTAAAATTCAAGATGGTGGCTACGTCTGCCGAGCCTAATATTTTAGCCATTATTGCACGCATTTTGTCGAAGTGTACGGATATACTTAGTTGTTTAACTTGAACAGTTTTGTAAATATTGAAACCTATAACACAACAATCAGCCACGGTTGGGTACGCCTTGTTTCGTGTCCACCTACTCGCAAACACCGAATGACAGACAACTCGTTCCCAGCTGACATTGACAGCCAAGCCTAATATCAGTGTTCAGCCTTATCTTTCTGTATAGTTTGTTGTGTTGCATCTATCTACAACTCAAGTGTACAACATTTATATCTAAGTCTGTTTAGCACGTTTAGCTAAGAAACTATTGATCTGATTTTGATGGAACTTGCGTGTATTAACAAGATCGTCTGAAGCTTGGTAACAAGCGAGTGGAAAAGGTAAATAAGACAAAATTTAGGCGCTTTTTGGCTTCAAATTGGATAAACTGTTAAAGATAATCTAAAACAATCAGTGACAGCAAAATGTCTTCTATTTACAACGATAACAGCTTCCTTCGGAATTTTTCAAAATGACGCCGAACAGAGAATGAAAAAGAAAAAGATTTTTTAAACAAACGTTTTGGCGCCCGTTATACCTCACGCTTGTTAAACAAGAAAAGGAAAACCATCAATAAACGAAGAAAATATTGGAGAAAAAATATATATATAAAATGCAAAAAGCTACTTTTATGGTTTTCTTACAATAACACCGCTGCTTTTTAGCGAATTTCTATAAGAAAGGTGAGCTATTGCAGTGAATCTTATGGTGAGACCTAAGCGACACGTTGGTCTCTCGGACAAGTTAGTTAGCAACAGAAAGCACTTTTTTTACCGGAGGTAACCATTTTTAGCGAATTTCCATAGGAGTAAACGGTATCAGTTAACTGACACAAACTTTCTCCCAACTTACTGTAGTCAAAATAATATTTTTTTAATCATATTATTTTTTACTACTTTTTAGAACAAAACAAAAAAATAATATTCTACCTACGTCAATCGTATAAAAAAGTTATTGTCTCAGGCGGGATTCGATCGCGCGACCTTTGAATTACTGGCCGTGCTCGCTACCGTGGTGCTACCCCGTGCGGCCGCTGCCGCGATGCTAGATTGACAACACACACTTGTTTATTTTTAAACATTTCCCCAAAATTATAAAACGCCGAAGTTTTGATAAAAGCGGGTGGTGTCATTTTGTTTGGCATCTTAAGCACTATAAATACTGAAAATTTGATCAAAATCGTTAGAGCCGTTTTTGAGAAATTTGCATTTTTGTCGGTTTTTATTGGTTTTTAGGGGTAAATTACCCTTAAAAATTAAAAATTC
>JAGFPH010003749.1:84973-95836 GCA_018207615.1 Philaenus spumarius
GTGCAGAATAACATCCTACATTTATATTTTTAGAAAAAACTGAACAACATTTATTCTCGTAGGAAAAACCTAAAAAAACAGTTACTTCCGGTCAAAAAACGTGCTTCCGGTTGTTGGTTTTTTTTGGCTAACGAACTCTTCCAAAGCGACGTAGACAACCAACATGTGTACCAAATTTGGACCAAATCGGACTTAAAATGCGGCCGCTAGAGTGCAAACACATATATACATGTAGGCCTATATATTTATATGATTTTTAATGACACACCAAAACGTGTTCTGGGGACCATGATCGATGCTCATTCACTACTTTCGGCCTTGGGTATTATCATAAGGGCCAAAACCAAAATCCAAAAAATCAACAATCGGAAGCACGTTTTTTGACCGGAAGTAACTATTTTGTGAGATTTTCCTACGAGAATGAATTTATTTTTGAGTTTTTTCTACAAATACAAATGTGGTATGTTATTCTGCACATTTTGTTTTTTTACGCGACCTTATAGCTCGCTTGGTTCCCCCAAAATCGATCAAAACGTAAAATACCATAGAAGTACCCGGTTCAAAGCCATGTGGTGGATTCTACCGTGGGGTTGGCGTGCGAAGCACGCAATGCAATGTGTGTTGAAGATACTCCTAATACGGGGGTTGACGTGCGACGCACGCAATGCTTCGTGTATTGAAGATACTCCTAATATGCAGAATGGCGTGCGAAGTACGCAATGCTTTGTGTATTGAAGATACTCCCAATATGCGGAGTGGCGTGCGAACCATTTTGCAGCTATTCAGCACCGTCATGAATTGAGATATTTTCCAAATTGTTAGTTGAAACCCTAAAACATAGGCCTATAAACTTAATTTTGGAAATTTGCTCAACTCACGTCAGCGGTTCAGCTGCGTGGTCGAATTCTTGTGGAATTATAAAACAGTTTAAACTTTGACAATTTTTGTGTGTGTGTTTTCTTCACTTATATTTTGTAAATCATTGGATGGAACGCTATACTTTCAATGGAAAAGTTCTAGTGAATTGAAAAGCCATTAAAATAAGACCTTGTAAGTCTTGATCAGTGCATGTGGTGGATTCTACCGTGGGGTTGGCGTGCGAAGTATGCAATGCTTTGTGTATTGAAGATATCCGAAATACGCGGGTTGGCGTGCGAACCATTTTGCAGCCATTCAGCACCGTCGTGACTAGACCTATTTCCCACATTGTTGGTTGAAACCCTAAATAATAGGCCTATAAACTTAATTTTGGAAATTTGCTCAACTCACGTCAGCTGTTCAGCTGCGAGGTCGAATTATTATTTTATTAAACTGTCATCCCAGTCACCTGTAGATACAATAACTAATTACTATTACTCTACTAAATACGTACTTCCCTCCCTTAAAAACGGTTTTTTTTTTTAATTAAATCTTGCGAAAAAACTGTGATACTGAGTTAAATGTAAACTACCAGTTTAAACATTCCTTTAAACAGCTTCGGACACTGTTTATTTGCCTCACGCGTGCGCAGACTTGGCATATTAGTAGAGATTCGCGTAACATTATTCCAGGTGACTTTAACGCAGTTGCAGCATAGACGTGAAGTTTTGTTTCTCGTGTACAACCGGGCTTCATAATAATTAGCGTGGCAGGAAGATTGGGTAAGCTTGGTCTAATGACCTACCTACAAGCTATGATGGGAGGGACCCTGCCCGGAGCTACGCTACATTCCGTACAAATCGTTATGCGGTTGGAACGCGAGCTCGGCTTGCTCTGTCCCAGGCATTGTCTATCTGTCGTGTAATACTCCGTCTCGAGATTTTAATAAATAGTGGTAATAAATTCCTAGTTTGTTAGTTTGAGCTATTCAAATGTAAACGTACATATTTTATACTCGACCGATTTTTGGCATGTTATTTAGTATACTGGATGTCTCGTAAATAGAGTGCTAAACTTTGTGGAATGGTTCTAAGCGTCAAAATAAAGAGAAAATTCAAGAATAAATTTGTTTTCGGATAACAGCAGTTTTGTTTTTTTAACAATAAAATTCATATCTACTAGAGAAACTGTATAAAAGTTACAATATCCCATAGGGAATCAGAAGGGCTACAAAAAAGGTGTCTTGCCATTTTCTTTTGAAATGTACTGTTTTTGTGTAATTTAGGTTTGAAATCTTCAAACAGCCGCCATTTTTAAACGCATGATAGAATATAATAGTTTATTTTTCTAGATCGTTGTTAGGGGTAACTTCAAGATTGAACTCAATTGGTCAAACCGTTCTCTCGATATGTATTGTTTTGTTAAAAAAAAAAAACAAAATGCCTGATATCTGGAAAACAAAGGAAAGACACAAAATGTGTCATTTTCTAAGTCTGGATAATCGTTAGCCAGACTTGTTTTGAAAAGAATATAATGACACCTATGGATTCGTCAAGATCTGAACTTTCTAACACTGCCTTCCGTTTTTCACACTTATAGTTTCGTAGATATGAAGGTTTTTTTGTAAACCCTTACGATTGGATAGTTTTTCAACCAATGAGCAAGCATATATTGTAATCGATAGATCTAGTACAAATCGATATGCTTTTACTTTGATGTTTATATGGATTTTAGTCTAAATTGTATATTTTCGTTTGATATAAGGTAAACCTGATTTATTGTTCATAGCTATAGGTCTTGTCCGTGAAATATGTACCATTGCGCCGAGTGTCTTATACTTTTTTTACTTTCTCCACCCTATACGTAGTATATGGAGAAAGTATTGTTTTCGTAAAAATGTTCGAATTTGAATTTTCAGTTGAATTATCTGTTTTGGTGCTCCCAGAACCCCAAAAAAATTTTTAGTGCAATTATCTGTGTTGGTGCTCCCTGAACCCAAAAATATTTTTAGTGGAATTTTTTGTTTTGGTGCTCCCTGGACCCAAAAAAGTGTTTTTAGAGTGGTGTCTGTCTGTCTGTATGTATACACGACCAGAGAGGACACTATTGGTCCGATTTTCATGAAATTTGGTATGTAGGTACTAAACCCTAATATCTCCAGGCGTTTTTTTTTTTTTCATTTTTTGGAATTTTTAATTTTCAAGGGTAATTTACCCCTAAAAACCCATAAAAAACGACAAAAATGCAAATTTCTCAAAAACAGCTCTAACGATTTTGATCAAATTTTCAGTATTTATAGTGCTTAAGATGCCAAACAAAATGACACCACCCGCTTTTATCAAAACTTCGGCGTTTTATAATTATGGGGAAATGTTTAAAAATAAACAAGTTTGTTTTGTCAATCTAGCATCGCGGCAGTGGCCGCACGGGGTAGCACCACGGTAGCGAGCACGGCCAGTAATTCAAAGGTCGCGCGATCGAATCCCGCCTGGGACAATAATTTTTTTATACGATTGACGTAGGTAGAATATTATTTTTTTGTTTTGTTCTAAAAAGTAGTAAATAAAATGATTAAAAACAATATTATTTTGACTACAGTAAGTTGGGAGAAAGGTTGTGTCAGTTAACTGATACCGTTTATTTTCTTGGTAGAGGTGGAATTCATTTACGCAGACCACTTGCAAGAGAAGGTACTGTGGGACTCGGTCCGAAAGGACCCCATACCCACTAAACTACCCTCTCCCCAAACAGCTCACTGGGGAAAGCGTAGTAGCAGCGTCTAGGGAAAGTCCCTAATGGCTGCAAGAGTAAATCTAACACTCGCTGAAACAAAACAAAATGTTAGCGTTAGGACATGCATGAAAAAATTGCTACTCGAGACCGGCCAGCAACGAAACGCCAAGACCCATGACGAAAACATCACTGGGGCTCTGATGAAGGCACGATCTCGAGTACGAAGTGAAGAAGTCTGGTAAATTGGCAAGACCGTAGTCTTGGTGTTAAGACAGCATCTGTTTTAAAACAATGGCTGCTTGTCTGAAACTGAAGAATGACTTTATTGAACGTTTATGACTAAATTTGGAATAAATTTTGTGTGAGAACGAGATGGTGAATCTATGGAATACGCTGGGATTGGCTACGAAAATGTATGGATGTCTACGAGAACTGAGCTTGGATTTTTGGTGGTTCGTAAACCAGACATAAGGGACGTTTTCATCTGACCTGTGGAGGTGTAGGATCAGTGATGATTTGTTGGATGAGTGTGTATCGAGACCCTTCGGCTCTGTGTTTGACTCTATTTGTTAATTTTAGGATGAAGTCCTCGAGTGTGGGGATTTTGTGCCCTTGACAGATGGTAACGTTCGATACGTACCATGGGGAGTTGGTGATCCAACGGAGAGTTTTGTTCTGGAAGGAGTCCAACTTTTTCTTCCAAGAAAACAGATAGAGAATACCAAGCTGGAGCTGCGTACGTAAGTACCGGTCTGATGTATGTTTTGTACGTGGACAATCTGATACGAAGTGGTAGAGGGCTCTTGGCGTTTATGACTGGAAGGAGTCTGCCACGGACAGATTTAGCCCTTGACTTGATGGGATAGGTTAAATTTAGAGTCAAGCGTGATTCCAAGGTATTTCACTTGGCGGGTCTATGCTATGGATGATTTGTTAAGAGTTAATTGGACTTCAGGAAATCTACGTAGTGGGTAAAATTGGATGGCTTGGCTGTTCACTGCAGTTCTCCACATCCTGAGCCTCCTGAGCCACGGCTGCAGGGCATCCAACTGTTGTTGTAGACCGACCAGCAATATTCCAGGTTCAGAGTTCTGTATTCTGTATTCTGTAGTAGAACACAGCGTCATCAGCAAAGAGCCGTAGTGATACTTTGGGGATGACTGGAATATCGTTAGCGTACAGCGGGCTGAAGCAGAAGAAACAGTGAAAATCTATCCTCGAGACCGGGTCAGAAACCAAACACCTTGAACTGTACCTAAACATCACTGGCAGAGGGCCAGAGGGATCACGGAGCTACGATACGATGTCTTACGGAGCACGCCACCTGGAACTGTATGGCTTGAATAAGTGAGAGTTTGTGTTACGTTGTTTTAATAGTAAAACAAAGTGGATCGAGGATTTAGTGATCGTGTTGTGGAGTTATTGATTTTAGTACTGTTTCTGTTAATGATTAGTGTTTTTTATTCTTTAATCTGTAAAAAACTCTTGTTCTTTCAAGACAAAATTTATGGCCTAGAAATGCATTAAAAACTATTTCATTTTTTTAGTTCTCCAGACCCCCTGGTAATGTTGTTTTTTACTTTTTAAGGCGCCCCCCCCCCCCCCGCGAAATGAAATCCTTTATCCTCCCCTGTGTACCATAGGCCTATGTAGAGCTGATAAGACTGCCTTGCTGTAGTCAGGGACGTTGTTACAAACAAATTATTAGCGTGGGGCAATATCTAAAATTTCCGAATAATTTTGACCATATTTCCCATCTTTTGATTGGGGGTTCCTAACGAGCAGAAGGGGGTTCTGGGTTATGTTGAGTGCAATAAATCCCCGTGGAGGCTCACCCTCGGATTTTTTGTAAAATGGACTTCTCCAAGTAGGGTTTTTAACACTGCATGTACTATATTGAGTACTTTAAGAATTTTTAATATTGAATGTTCAACGTATTTATCATATTATTAAAAAACATTCCCCATATTTTCCGCATACTTAAAAATTTCCCCATTTTGGGAAAACCCCCAATCTGGCGACACTGGTCTGGCGGCTTGGAGCAGCGCATGGCATGTCAGTGACAGTCAGTGTTGCCACAATAACAAGGGTTGGTACTAAATTTCCCAGAACATCATCTATCTATATATATAAAAATGAATTGCTGTTCGTTAGTCTCGCTAAAACTCGAGAACGGCTGGACTGATTTGGCTATTTTTGGTCTTAAAATGTTTGTAGTAGTTCATAGAAGGTTTATACGTAAAGAAAGGTTTTCTGAAAAAGTTTCAAATTTGGAAGAAACTGAACAGCATTTATTGTATGAACTCAAAACCATAGCTCACAAAATCAGCTGTTCGTATAAAAAGCTTATATGTTTGTTTACATGTATTACCATAGCAACATTACTTAGCAAATTTATAATCACTTTAATACTCTTCAAAACCAACAGCTTTTTAAGGTTAAATTGAAAAACTATAAACAAACACAAATAAAAATGCTTACAGAATTATAATTCAACTCAAACATTGGTTATTAAATATCTATATAGGCCTACTTAGAGATATGCTGTTTAAAATATTGTTTATATAAAATATATCATAACTGTGAAGTTTTTAATTCTTTTCAAAAGATATTTTCGCTATCAGTAATAATAATAACAAACAAATTATTTGACACCATGCATAACCATAAACATACACGAGTTTAAACATATTTTATTGAAAACTAAACAAACCATCTGAATTAAACTAAATTCCATTAAAATAGCACATTCGTAGCTTTATTTTGATATATACTGTATATTGTATATTCAAATACTAAACAATATATATCTTATACTAATTAGGCCTATACATTTGAAATTACAAACTCTATTTGAACCAGTTTGTTACATCCTAAATTAACGCGGATGTTACAAAGTGATTCAAATATATTTTCTACGACCCCCAGCTAATTTAAACCCTCGCTAAGAAAGGGTTAAAAGAAATTCGAAATTTTAGGGTGGTTTGGGGAGGGGGTCAAAGTTACTAAAAATCCCTATAAGAACGAATTGGAATGAAATTTGGTGCGTAGCTTCCTCTAAGGCCGTAGGTGCTCGCAACATTGCCAATGAAATTAAGTGAAAGTCAAACTTAGTAAAATCTATAAATTAAAACGATATATTTAAAGCTTTTTCATGTTAGGTAGTAGTTTACAGGAATACAATTTTCAGTGCTTTCCTAAATAGCGTAGACTTTTTTTCATGACCACAGTAGGATACGCACGGGTATTCAACGAACACTTAAAAAGAATTACAATTACGTCAAAAAGACTGAAAATACCAACAACCACGGGCAACGCCGTACGGGTCAGCTAGTTATTTAATAAAAGAAGACAATGCATTTATTTGGTATAGAAATATTTGTATTTGCCCAACATTTTTGGATTGGAAATTATAACTTGCTTGTTGTTTGTGAATGTCGGTTATCAACAACAAGAACTTTCGAAACTGAAACCCAAAGTTGGAGTTTTGTTAAGGTTTCACTCAATTTAATCCAAAAATCAAAATTAAATTTTTTTCCAAAATATCAAATTTTCCAACTTTTTTGATTTTAAGGGGATCCGCCTCCATGAAACCTAATTTTCATATGTTTTTTCTGATAATTCCTTAAACCCCATATATATAGTTGGAATATGACAAAAAAAATATATTTTTTACCTAAATCTATATATATATATATATATATATTGGGGGGGGGGGGGATTATTAAAAGTTTAAATAAAATTTTTGTTTTATATGTTTTATAAAAAAATAATAATATTTTTTTGTTCCTTATAATTTACTGTATTTTTAATGGTATAAAAACCATTTTAACATAACAAAAAACAATTTTAGGCGACTTTTAGTAAAACTTTTCAAATTTAACCAAATTTGTTTAACAAGATTATAAAAAATAATAGTATTTGATGGTATATAAGGTTGACTATAGCATTAAAAGTAGTACATGGTAAAGGGTGGTGCGGTAAAAATTGCACTAGGCTAGTTCAAAAACTTTAGATTTTATTCAACAAAATGTAATAAAAGCCTTGATTTTCGGGAAATTGCGTTCAAAGTGTGCGAACATCCAAAAGTCTTTTTTTCCCCACTAAAACTCCTTTGCTCCATACGTAACCCCTTCTGTTGCTTTCTTCTGTAATCTCTCTGCTTTTGAGTAACTTCCTGTAGTTTTTGTACTTCTGTGATGCCCTTTCTTTCTTTGTGAATATTTTTTGGCTGAATGTATTGAAGTATTTCTGCCTATAGTATTGTTTTTTACCAAGGAAAATATAGCCAGATATGCATACAACTTTACATACATGTTCTCTAAAGGATGCAGAATCAAAAAATATAACTTTTAAAAAAATTAAACATTTTTAAAATAGGATCCCAATTTTAATGGCGGCGGATCCCCTTAATATTATTGGGGGGGGGGCGACGTCCCTAGCTGTAGCTAGATCAGATACGATTATTTACACTCTGAATAAGCTTTACCTACAAAATTTTCCATGCTTCCATTATTTATGTAAATTTTACCGACAGAAGACCTTGGAAACGTGGAATATTTGCCAAATATAATTCCACAAATGCAATGGATATCGAACGGTCAAGTCAGACCCTGAAATCGGCAATAAACAATAAGATACTAGTTCCCGTTGAAGTCGCCCAGTTAGCGCGCATGCACCTGCATAGCAACAAAGTTTCAATTTGTATAAGTCGTACATTTATCTCTGTACTTGCATCTGAAATACGATCGACTGCAAGCAGTTAGAGTCCGCGTTGTCGGGCAAATATTTTAATAAGACTGGGATTTTTATTGCGGAAAACTGAATGCGGATGGTTTGTGTGGAGTAAATTAGAGGTATTTATTTATGTAAATAAGGCCGGACTAGTAGTTCCGTGCCAAACGTCTTTAATGCTCTCATAAATCTTCCCACTACCGTGATAAAAGTGAATTACTTCGACTTTTTACTTATTAGCGAATTTCCATGGGAAAAATGAGCTATTGGTAAGAACCAAGGTCGGGAGTAGCAAATGAGCACCGATCATGGTCCTCAGAACACGTTTTTGGGTGTCATTAAAAATCATATATATGTCTGTATATTTGTGTTCGCACTCTAGCGGCCGCATTTTATGTCCGATTTGGTCCAAATTTGGTACACATGTTGGTTAGCTCGGACTCGTTCGTTAGCCAAAACAATCCAATAATCGGAAGCACGTTTTTTGACCGGAAGTAACTATTTTTTAGATTTTTCCTTCGAGAATAAATGTTTTTTGAGTTTTTTCTAGAAGTATAAATGTAAGATGTTATTCTGCACATTTTGTTTTTTTTCCCCTAAATCGATCAAAACTTAAAATACCATAGAATTACCCGATTCAAAACCATGTGGTGGATTCTACCGTGGGGTTGGCGTGCAATGCATTGTGTGTTGAAGATACTCCCAATACGGGGGGTTGGCGTGCGAAGCACGCAATGCTTTGTGTGTTGAAGATACTCCCAATACGGGAGTTGGTGTGCGGAGCACGCAATGCACTGTGTATTGAAAATACTCCCAATATACGGAATGGCGTGCGAACCATTTTGCAGCTTTTCAGCACCGTCGTGAACAGACCTATTTCCCAAATTGTTGGTTGAAATCCTAAAACATAGGCCTATAAACTTAATTTTGGAAATTTGCTCAACACTCACGTCAGCGGTTCAGAATTAAAAAATTTAAATGGTGGCCGCACCGTTTCTCCCAGTGTAAGCTTTTTTCCAAAGCCAGTTTGTGGCTTAACCGTAAGTCAAATTTAAAAACTAATAAAATTTTGCGAGTAGCAAATTTCATTTTAAACAAAATTGTATCCTTGATTTTTTCCGTATCTCTAACGGTAAGCTCACAGAATGGCCGCAAACTTCAAATTTGATAAAAAATCGTTTTTGTATTTTAACCGTGTTTTTATACGTTTATTCTAAACCAATTCAAAATTGTTCCATAGCTTTTTTGTTAGATAAATGTTGAAAGAATTCATATATGCCAGTAAAAAAATTATTGAAGTAAAACTAACAAAGTTATTAGTTCAAGAAACAAGCATGTTCAGTAACGAAAGGAAAAAGTTCAACTTTAGGCCTACCTAAAAAGTAGTAACAATTTTTTGTAATTGTTTTCATAAAGGTAAAAAAGTTTCGTAATTTAGTTTTAAATAGAACTGTATAAAAATATTCATCAATTTTCATTTATCTTATTTTGAAAACACCAATTTTTTATGTTCCTACTACAAGACTGCTAACAAAACTAGGCCTATTTTGAATAGTAATTTAGGAATACTATATCCTTTGCCCAAAAGTGACATATTATTATAAGAAAGTGTAGAGAATAAATCAAAGAATTGAACTCTATACTTGTAAATTATTATTCCATACAAGTATTTGACTTAGTTTTACTTGAATTACAAAATGAGATGAAACAAATGAAACCCCGCTGCGATAAGGACAAACAAAAAATGACCGTTGGACAGCGTGGGAATTGTTGGTACTTGGGTTAAGATCACCAACACGACGCTGTAACATCGTTTGTTTTCATTATTTCTAATATTGGGGTATGATATGGAACTGCAAATACATTGTTAAGTTTTAGTTATTTAAGTATGTAAATATGTTCCATGTTTTCCCTCAATAACGTGATATTTTTAACTGCCTTACCCATTATTAACCTAAATAAAACACAATGGCACCTAAAGAAAATCAGCAGTTAAAGCTCAAGGAAAGAAAAAAACGAGAACTAGAAACTCCGGAATCGCGGGAATTGCAAAATAATGTTTCACTAGCTAAACCTTCTGCTTACTTCCTTACTGGAACACTATTTTAAGCTCAAAACCACATTTGTTATTTCAACAAGCGAGGTCTACTGTTCACAGAACTACTGGTTATTATTTTTTTGGCTGACTTTACTGAACCCTTGACTTCTCCTTTTTATCTGCCATTAGAACACGGCCTCAACACAGTTCCCTGAATCACACTGCAAAGAAATGTTCTTTCTTTTACCTATACACTTTGAAGTAATTATTTTCTACTTCTTCTAGCTATGAATTAATTAGAAAGGTAGCTGGCAATAGATGTAAATACTATTCGCGTATCAGTATCAATCCATCTTGTTGTTATACTCGGTAGTTATCTATAGTAATCTTAATTTGGTGTAAATACATAATGTCAGGCATGTAATAATGCACAGCGTACAGCATACACGTCGCACTAGGCGTAGAGTGGGTGGACGGCCTTCAGTCCAAGTGTACATAAT
>JAGFPH010003749.1:110356-121713 GCA_018207615.1 Philaenus spumarius
CAATGTATTGTGTATTGAAAATACTCCCAATACGGGGGTTGGCGTGCGAAGCATGCAATGTATTGTGTATTGAAAACACCTCCAATACTAAATAAAACTTAACTATACAAATACAATAAACTATCTGATCCGCGGGAATATTTCGCAATTTAGGAGTAGGCCGACACTTAACTGATTTAATACGTAGATTTAATTCAGTTAATTACGTTTAACTATTTTCCTTTCTTTATAAATAACGGTTTATAGAAAAGTATATCGTTTTACGTTGATTTAATTTGTTTGATTTGTGTCATATCAGCTGTCATGTTAGTTAAACAGATAGATTGTTTATAGATGGCGGCTATCATTAGGAACCATATGAAGTATAATATAATAAACGGTACCAGGAACTGGCACATACTTTCTCACAAACATATTTAAATTATTAAACAGATTCACTGTGACTTCATAATTGAAGGAGGGGTAGATTAGGCGATTTATTAGAGTAGGAGATTAAATAATAAATATCATTATTATTATCTAGAGAGAAAACTATTCAATCGATTTCGAACAAATTTGCACCAAACACGTCAATTAAGGCTGTATAGATGCACGAAAAAAGGTTTTGAACATTTTTAAAAACAACCCTCTTTATGGCCAAAAAACCATAGCTAAACGAGAATTTTTAGAAAGATGCGGTTTTTTGCATATGGTATTGTGCATTAATGACTACAAATGAGCCAAATTTTATCAAAATCGTTAGAGCCGTTTTTTTTTATTAAAAAATAATAACAGATATTTTGGCAAAAATTTTTTACGAAAAAGGAGGTTGTTTTTCAAAAATTTTCAAAACCATTTTTCGTGCATCTATTCAGGCCTACTTGACATGTCTAGTGCAAATTTGTTTGAACTCGATCGAATAGTTTTCGCTCTAGCTTTGTATACATACAGACAGACATTTTGCAAAAACCACGTTTTTGGACTCAGAAGTCCCAAAACGGATATTTCCACAAAAATCTCAACATCGATTTTTTTTGCGATCACTATACTTTCTCTATACTATAGTATAGTGAGATAGTAAAAATTGGTAGTATATTGTGTGCACATTTTGTTTTTTACACGGCCTTATAGCTCGTTTGTTCCCCCAAAATCGATCGAAACATAAAATACCATAAAATTAAACGGTTGAAATCCACGTGAATGACGGCCGAAATTGTACTTTGCGTGCGAAGCGAAACAGCCCATAACCCGAGGCCGCAAGGTGTCGAGGCGTGTTAGTCCGCTGGGAGTATAACGAAAGAGCGCTCGACTCCGAAGCTGGAGGCTTAGGTGCAGGCAAATTCTACTAATATATTTCGTACACACAGGCAGCTGTGCAGCGCCTTTGTGAGTAGATCAATTTCCCGAATTGTTAGTTGAAACCGTAAAACATAATTTTTGAAATTCGCCCAACTCGCGTCAACGGTTCGGCTGCGTGGTCGAATTATTCCTAGTACCAGGAGACCGAGCTAAAGCTCGATTATAAGCAGGGCTATGATTTCAATAAATATTGGATTATTGAGTTTTGAGGTTAGGCCTATAACATTAAACAACTAAATAAAGGGTATATACAACATTAGGCTTACCTGTAATAAAAATACAGTTTAAAGGATTAACCATAATCTCAACGCTATGCCTCAGAAATAAGTCAGGCCTAAATTAAAGTTTAATATTTCAATATCGATTTAGGCCTAGGGCCTAGTTCGCTCACGTCAATAACTATTATTGCAAATTTCCGTGAACATCGTTTAGGTTAGGCCTATAACATTAAACAACTAAATAAAGGGTATGTTTATTTAGCAGAAGTATTCGTTGCCATGGTAACTATAAATAGATACAACATTAGGCTTACCTCTAAGAAAATACAGTTTAAAAGAAAACAGATGATTATTGTAATGGCATTGAAAACATTTGCATCAGCTGTGCTTCGTTTAAAAGAAAACAGATGATTATTGTAATGACATTGAAAACATTTGCATCAGCTGTGCTTTGTATTGTTTAAAATGTACGAATTTCACTTTTTAATTTAATAAAAAGACGTAGAAAACGAATTTTCCCAGACTGGTGACCATTTCCAATCGATTTTTCGAGGCCAAAAGCCCCATATAAAATCAAAAAATCAAAAATCCTTATACGGAGATTCAAGATCCATTTAGCAGACAGACAATTATCTCTCGCTTTAGAAGATAAGTTAGTGACACCACAAAACTTAACCTGAAAGTTGTAAACATAACCTTACATTTTTTACATAGTTGTTGAAGTACAAACAGCTGATGGGTGAAATCAGCTGTTATATTTAAGGAAATCAAACAGTACAATTTTGCGCATTCGCTATGCTATTTTGTTATTCACGTACGCACGCGCAGAAGCAAACTCTCTTGTATTACGCGAAAGCTTTTTATCTATTCAACTATTGCAAGCACATATTATTTAGATACTCGGTTATAAAATGGCGTACTATTATATCCAAGCGACGTCCGCAATCTAACCATACAGTACCATTTACCCGGATAAATAACGTATGTAATATAATAAACACTACACTTCGCCAAGGATAGATAGCGTGCTGTTGGGTCGTATCCTTCTTTACTTTCACGTAAGCCTGAGGGATTATATAGGAGATGTATTTCAGGATATCCCTCCGGAGGCCGAGATAGAATGTAATTTCTATTTTCCGAGCGCTGTCTGAACACACATCACGGAGAAAATATAGGCAGTAAGGACGCCCTTTGTTTATCAAGGGATAAATCTTGGATGGGATTGGATTCGAACAGGTCTGCTTGCGTCCAACGCCGATTGAATATTAATATGGCGGTTGGAAATGTTTTGTTTCTTTGAAGATTTTAAAACGGGTTGACTGCCCCGCTGTTTAAGCATAACATGCCCCTGGGGCCGCGATTTTTCTTAATTAACATTTTGTATTTCTGGTATAGTTTAGTTAAAATAACATAGCTAAATTATTTGTTGCCTGTTGTTTCTCAATTTGGTACATGCTTGTGGCCTAAGCCTTTTAAAATCAATCATCGAATTTACAAAATTTAATTTCAAGACAGTTTAATGCAGAATGTATTACCCGCATTATTATTTTGTTGTACGTTGAAGTTTCCCCTTATTAGTTCTTAAGGTAGGATGTACAAACGTTGTAAATTACAAGTAAAATGGCAATTTATTAAACTACTAGCGACTTCGTTCAAAGGTGTGGTTGAATAAATAATAAACGGTACCAGGAACTGGCACATACCTTCTCACAAACATATTTAAATTATTAAACAGATTCACTGTGACTTCATAATTGTATTAAAATAGGAGACCCCTATGAAAGTAGAAGAGTAACTAATAAATATTATTATTATTATTAAAACTATTCGATCAATTTCGAACAAATTCGCACCAAACATGTCAATTAAGCCTGTGTACGAAAAACGTTTCGAAAAATTTCGAAAGACAACCCCCTTTTTGGCCAAAAACCCCCAAAAATCAGTTATTGTTATTATTATTAGCTAAACGAGAATTTTTAGAAAGATGCTGTTTTTTTGCATATGGTAGAGTACGTTAAGGGCTACAAATAAGCCAAATTTTATCAAAATCGTTAGAGCCGTTTTTTTATAAAAAAAAATAATAACTGACCTTTTGGTTAAAAGGGGGTTGTTTTTCAAAAAAATTCAAAACTTTTTTGGCTAAAAACCCCTAAAAATCAGTTATTATTATTATTAACTAAACGAGAATTTTTAGAAAGATACGATTTTTTTCCATATGGTAGGGTACATTAAGGGCTACAAATAAGCCAAATTTGATCAAAATCGTTATAGCCGTTTTTTTTTATAAAAAAATTATAACTGATTTTTTGGTCAAAAGATGGTTGTTTTACAATAAATTTCAAAAGTTGTTTTGCCAAAAACCCCCAAAAATCAGTAATTGTTATTATTATTAGCTAAACGAGAATATTTAGAAGACACGGGTTTTTTGCATATGGTAGGGTACATTACAAATAAGCCAAATTTTATCAAAATCGTTAGAGCCGTTTTTTTATTAAAAAAATAATAACTGATTATTGGTCAAAAAAGGGTTGTTTTTCAAAAAATTTCAAAACGTTTTTTGGCCAAAAAAACCCAAACAATTAGTTATTATTATTACTAGCTAAACGAGAATTTTTAGAAAGATACGGTTTTTTGCATATGGTATGGTACAGTAGGTGCTTACAAATAAGCCAAATTTTATCAAAATCGTTAGAGCCGTTTTTAAATCCGCGTGGGGCATCTTCTGATTCGAGGCAGCAAGAACGAGTTGCGGGTTTTCTACTGCGAGCGAAAGGAAGCAGGACGTTATCAGATTGAAATTAGCTCAACTCGCGTCAGCGGTTCGGTTACGTGTTCCAACTAGGCGTAGTACCAGTTAAAACAGATGCAGCAAAGCCTTAACAGTCCACACCTTAACAAACAAACGAAGGCGCACAAATTGCACATGTTCACGCAGACCCGGTGCGCAGTTACCTGTACTACACTAGCGACCCTGGTGATGGAACTGTTTAATTACAACCAGCTTATAGGCTAATGGGAAACGTAATTATATAATCAGTGGACTATTGGGGATACTAAGGCCTCGAGGTTAATTATAAATTGCCGGATTCGAACTGTTAAACACTGAATCGGATTAATAACGGCTATAACTAAAGTACTTATATCTGTGATTGTTGTAATAATGTATTTGTAATTGCAATTTACATAACATTCGAGGGTCATTAAAATGCTCATTAAATTAAACTGAATAAATTTGTTTATTAGCGAATATCCGTAGGAAAGATGAGCTATTGCAGTGACCCTTATGGTAAGACCTAAGGTTGGGAATAGCAAATGAGCACTGATCATAGTCCCCAGAACACGTTTTGGGGTGTCATTAAAATTTGTATATATGTCTATATGTTTTGAACGATCGAGGCCGTACATGGAGGCATTTAAAAGATCTTTCGCCTACATGGCACCAAAACTTTCGAATAATTTGCCGCTTGAAGTGATAAGACTTAAAGTCATCAAATAAATTCGTTAAAGCGATTTCAAAATGGATTTTTGCTCAGGAAAATGTTGAAAAACTATTACAGTGAAATCTAAACAACCAATATATCAAAATTAAACTTGGGCACAGAAATACAGAATAATTATTTTTTTCTGTTTCTGTTTCAACTAATTTTTAGTATCAAGTACTTATTTTCTGCTTCTGCCACTGGTTCTCATTTCTTGATGGTAGCCCCAAATCAGGCTTTTCCTAAGGGGTACCTAATTAATTCTGCCAAATATAATTGATGATAGCTTGACAAACAATGTTTTTATGTTACCTAATCCTTTTGTCCTTTTTTCTTTTCTAAAGTTTTTGATGAAATTTCTGTTCTTGATGCAGCATATTTGTTTTAGTTATTTATTGATTAAGATGTATGTATATTTTATCACTTTTTAGATAGTATAGTTAGAAGGTAATTTTATGTTTGTATTTTATTTTTCAATGATACATTATGTATTGTTTGTTGGGCTTATTTTGTCAAATGTAATTCTAAACAGAATTAATAAACTTCGTTGAAAAATATGTATATGTGTGTGTGGGGGCACTCTGGCTGCATTTTAAATGCGATTTGGTCCAAATTTGGTACACACTTTGGTTTTCTAAGTCGCTCTGACTGGTTTGTTTCCCAAAAATCTAACAAACGTAAGCACGTTTTTTGACTGAAAGTAACAAGTTTGTAGATTGGTTCGTACTAGAATGAAACTTTTTGGGGGTTTTATCTAAAAAAATGTATGAAGGATAGTATTCTGCATATTATATTTTTTTTACAAGACCTTATAGCTCGCTTGGTTCCCCCAAAATTCGTCGAAACGTAAAATACCATAAAAGTACCCGGTCGGAATCCACGTGGCCGACGGCCGAGTTTGTACGCTGCGAGCGAAGCGAAACAGCCCATAACACGAGGTCGCATGGAGGTGCGATTTTGAAAAGCGAGATTTTCCGCTGCGTATGGAACGATGAAGCGCGTTAGTCGAAGCTGGGTAATACATTTCGTACGCAGAGGCAGCTATTCAGCGCCTTCGTGAGTAGATAAATTTCCCAAATAGTTGATTGAAACCCTAAAAACGTATAAACTTAATTTTGGGAATTCGTTCTACGTCAGGAGTTCAGCTGCGTGGTCGAATTGTTTACAGTGGGAATTTTTAAATGTAGGTTTCTCTTTTACAATGCACGGCTGTGTTTATATTGAACTCGAAACTCGGCAGGAAATAAACCGAAGGAGGTTCGAGTACAATTCGCACCAAGGTAAGTTCAGAAAGAATTCAGTTTTAAAATTATTATTGTGTGTAACTGGTTGTAATAGTAAAAGCCGTAATGAATTAAGGCTCTGCAGACCCAACCACCATCTTGAATTTCAACTCCCATAAGAGCAATGTTAAGCGCGTAACAAGATTACTGGAGTAATAACGATCAGAAAATGATTCTGAATATATCATTTTAAAGGTTAGGACAGTCTAAATGTGGATATCATTTAGTTTTTTACTTTCTCACTATACTATAGTATAGAGAAAGTAGTCTATAGCGATCGCAAAAAAAATCGATGTTGAGATTTTTGTGGAAATATCCGTTTTGGGACCCCCTGAGTCCAAAAAAGTGTTTTTTACAAAATGTCCGTCTGTATGTATACAAAGCTAGAGCGAAAACTATTCGATCGATTTCAACCAAATTTACACCAGACATGTCAAGTAGGCCTGTATAGATGCACGAAAAACTGTTTTGAAAATTTTTGAAAATCAAACCCCTTTTTGGCCAAAAAAACCCAAAAAATTAGTTATTGTTTTTTTATAAAAAAAACTGCTCTAACGATTTTGATAGAATTTGGCTTATTTGTAGCCTTTAATGTACCCTACCAAATGCAAAAAACAGCATCTTTCTAAAAATTCTCGTTTAGCTAATAATAATAATAATAATAATAACAGAGTTTGGGGGTTTTTTTGGCCATAAAGGGGGTTGTTTTTCAAAAAATTTCAAAACCTTTTTACGTGCATCTATAAGGACCTAATTGACGTGTTTGGTGCAAATTTGTTCGAAATCGATCGAATGGTTTGAAATTGATAAATATTTTTATACAATTCTATTTAGAACTAAATTACGAAACTTTTTTACATTTATGAAAAAAATTACAATAATTTTTACTACTTTTTATGTAGGCCTAAAGTTAAACATTTTCCTTTCGTTACTGAACGTGATTGTTTCTTGAGCTAATAACTTTCTTAATTTTACTTCAATATTTTTTTTACTGGCATATATGAATTCTTTAAACCTTTATCTACAAAATAAACGGTACCAGGAACTGGCACATACTTTCTCACAAACATATTTAAATTATTAAACAGTCACTGTGACTTGTAGGGTGGGGTAGGAGAGTTTTTATTTTATTAAAGTTGGAGATTAACTAATAAATATTATTATTATTATCTAGACAGAAAACCATTCGATCGATTTCGAACAAATTTGCACCAATCACGTCAATTAGGTCTTCATAGATGCACGTAAAAAGGTTTTGAAAAATTTTGAAAAACAACCCCCTTTATGCCCAAAAAATCCCCAAAAATCTGTTATTATTATTATTATTATTAGCAAAACGAGAATTTTTAGAAAGATGCGGGTTTTTGCATATGGTAGGGTACATTAAAGGCTACAAATAAGCCAAATTTTATCAAAATCGTTAGAACCGTTTTCTTATAAAAAAATAATAACTAATTTTTGGGGGGTTTTTTGGCCAAAAATGGGGTTGTTTTTCAAAATGTCTAAAATCCCTTTTTCGTGCATCTATACAGGCCTACTGGACATGTCTGGTGCAAATTTGGTTAAAATCGATCGAATAGTTTTCGCTCTAGCTTTGTATACATACAGACATACAGACATACATACAGACATAAATACAGACATACAGACAGACATTTTGTAAAAACCACTTTTTTGGACTCAGGGGGTCCCAAAACGGATATTTCCACAAAAATATCAACATCGAATTTTTTTGCGATCACTATACTTTCTCTATACTATAGTATAGTGAGAAAGTAAAAGCTATGGACCTCTTTTGAATTGGTTTAGAATAAACGTAAAAAAACATGGTTGAAATACAAAAACTTGGACGATTTTTAACAAATTCCAAGTTTACGGCCATTTTGTGAGCTTACCGTTAGAGATACGGAAATAAATCAAGAATACAATTTTGTTTAAAATTTAATTTTCTTTCAGCAAAATGTTATTAGTTTTTAAATTCGACTTACGGTTAAGCCACAAACTTGCTTTGGAAAAAAGCTTACACCCGCCATTTTTATTTTATTTAAGGGGTTAAAAATGAAAAATGGAAAAAACCGTATATATACATGGCTCGGCCTAGGAATAAGGAACATTCATGCAAAAAATCATCATAATCGGTCAAAGCGTTTGACCGTAATTGTGAGACAGACACACAGACGAAATGCCGAACGGTCGAGTTAAAACGGAGACCTCGCTTACGCTCGGTCAATTATTATTATTATTATTAAAACTATTCGATCGATTTCTTACAAATTTCACCAAACATGTCAATTAGGCCTGTATAGATGCACGAAAAAGGTTTTGAAAATTTTTCAAAAACAACCCCCTTTTTGGCCAAAAACCCCCCAAAATCCGTTATTATTATTAACTAAACGAGAATTTATAGAAAGATGCGGTTTTTTGCACATGGTAGGGTACATTAAGGCCTACAAATAAGCCAAATTTTATCAAAATCGTTAGAACCGTTTTTATGAAATTTTGATTTTTCTAGATGTTTGGCAATTTTTGAAGGGTAAAACCCGTTAAAAATCAAAAATTTGAAAAAATGAACAAACGCCTGGAGTATTCCAGAACTACACCTACGTACCAAATTTCATCAAATTCGGACCTTCGGTATGGTCTCCAGCTCTGTACACATCCTAACAGACATCACCAAAAAAAAAACACTTTTTTGGGTTCAGGGAGCACCAAAACAAATAATTCCACTAAAAATATTTTTGGGTTCAGGGAGCACCAATGCAGATAATTCCACTAAACAATTTTTGGGGGTTCAGGGAGCACCAAAACAGATAATCGCACTAAAAATTAAAATTCAAAAATTTGGACGAAAACAATACTTTCTCCATATAACACGTATAGGGGGGAGAAAGTAAAAATGAAATGCTGTTCGTTGGTAAGCGCATCACTTGAGAGCTGCTGGACCAATTTGGCTATTTTTTTGTTTTAAAACTTTCGTAATAGTCCGAATGAGGTATTTATGAAAATAAAAATTTTAAAAGGTTCCCGGAAAATTTTCAAATACGGGAAAACTAAACATTCTTTTTTCCATGAACTCAAGACCATAACTCACGAAACAGCTGTTCTAATAAAATGATTAGTAACACATGTTTGTTTACATTCATTACCATAGCAACTTTACTTAGCATTTATATACAGTTTACTACTCTTCAAAACCAACAGCTTGTTTAGGTTAAATAGACCAACTTAAAGCAAACAAAAACAAAAATCAACTAAATAATGTGCTTACTATATTTTAATTCAATTCAAACATTGGTTATTACATAATATTATATATAAAACAGCTGATTTGGATCAAAAACTGAAAATAATTTTAGGTTAGGCCTACAATTAACCAAAACACGTTTATTTGCAACCAATTTGGCTAGTTTAGAATCAGGTTTCTTACAATTCTTCACACCCATCAGGTTTTTTTAGATTAGGTAAAAACAAGCAAAATTTTTACTGTATTATCTATAAAGGTTTACAAACTATGAATATAAATTTGTGTAGTATATTCTTAAGTGGCATAAAAACCGTTTTGCAAATCGATTACTTAAGTCAATGTAATGAAATGGAATAACTACCCTTTAAATTAAATCAAGCAATAGCGAAGCATTGCTGGGTCCACTTGTTTATAATGATACAGAATCAAAATAGGTTTTTGAAGATAGTGAAATAATTTTTTTTTCTCGTCAATGAAAGAAACAGCGCCATTTCTCCGCTTAATGTGTACGTGTGCTAGTTTGAATATTTTAAATGGTAGTACATGTATATTGAACGTAATACTATATTTTCTTTATTGCAGTAGATTCCAGTCAACTGGAAAACACTTAAGTCAAGAAATAAGATTTAGCTACCCAGCTCACTAATAGGACTGCATTAGCTAAATTTATTGCATTTATATACTTCTCCAAGTGTAATAATCAGTTAGATACACTAGCTGGAGCCAAGATGCGGGGGCTTGACGCGCAATGATACAAGACTATATCAGTGATATCTTTCAGCTTCCATTCTTAGGTTAGGTTACCAACTGAAATGTCTGCAGGAGTACAATATACGTCTGTTGAAGAATTTAACAAATAGAAAACTTAGTTCTCATGTGTAAAGGATAAAATACTTTTACATTATTTCATACAATCCTGTACTAAAAGTTCGTTCAGCATGTAAAATTAAAGGGAACAAAGGTCCGAAAACGCTTTGTTCTACTCATGGGCGCCTATATATTTTCTAGGGGGGGGGGGGGGCCTGGACTGGGGTATTGGACGTAACACATTCACTGCTAAGGACGGCGTAACACGTAACACGGGGGTATGGGACGCACATGTGAGCTTGACACTGAACACTATGAGAAGGGCCGACGCACAGTGCAATCCGTGCTTCGCACGCCAACCCCCGTATTGGGTGTATTTTCAATACACAATGCATTGCGTGCTTCGAACGCCAACACCCGTATTAGGAGTAGTTTCAATACACAATGCATTGCGTCCTTCGAACGCCAACCCCCGTATTGGGTGTATTTTCAATACACAATGCATTGCGTGCTTCGCACGCCAACCCCCGTATTGGGGGTATTTTCAATACACAGTGCATTGCGTGCTTCGCACGCCAACCCCGGTTTTAGGAGTAGTTTCAATACAAACTGCATTGCGTGCTTCGCACGCCAACCCCCGTATTAGGAATAGTTTCAATACAAAATACATTGCGTGCTTCGCACGCCAACTCCCGTACTGGGTGTATTTTCAATAAACCATGCATTGCGTGCTTCGCACGCCAACCCCCGTATTAGGAGTAGTTTCGATACAAAATGCATTGCGTGCTTCGCACGCCAACCTCCGTATTGGGAGTATTTTCAATACACAATGCATTGCGTGCTTCGCACGCCAACCCCCGTATTAGGAGTATTTTAATACACAATGCATTGCGTGCTTCGCACGCCAACCCCCATATTAGGAGTAGTTTCAATACAAAATGCATTGCGTGCTTCGCACGCCAACTCCCGTACTGGGTGTATTTTCAAT
>JAGFPH010003750.1:8952-19474 GCA_018207615.1 Philaenus spumarius
TTAGCAACTCACTGAATTAGTAACAAACCGAATTACTAAATCAATAAATTAGCAACTGACTGAATTAGTAACTACCATAATTACTTAATCAATAAATTCGAAACTCACTGAATTAGTAAAAAGCTAAATTACTAAATCAATAAATTAACAACTCACTGAATTAGTAACAAGGCGAATTACTAATCAATAAATTAGTAACTCACTGAATTAGCAACAAGGCAAATTACTAAATCAATAATTAGCAACTCACTGAATTAGAAACAAGCGTAATTATTAAATCAATAATTCGGCAACTCATTGAATTAGCAGTTTACTGAATTAGTAACGCACTACACAGTTTACTATGCGACCCTAGGCTAGCACCTATGGCTACAGAAATGTAAGAATAAAAAAAAAGGTTCTAACCTATAGTGTTTAGTCACAGTATGTTTACCTGTATTCAACATTTAACAGTAGAATGTAAAAATATTAGGCTAGGGTTGAATAGTAAACTTACGCCCAGTAGCAAACAGTATTTATGTTATTGGAATCAGCTGACTTTTACGCAAAGAAAATTTGATAAACATAGGTAAGCTCTACGGACAGAAGACGATATTTCTATATTACGGGGACACCGTGAGACCAGTGTGCGAATCACGTACCAACCGTTGCACAATAGCAAGGCAGAAAGTTGAGGTTTTATAGTACATTTCGCGCACTACAAGTTGTAATTGTATGTCATTATCGAACCCATATAACTTAACGTGACTCTTCACGCAAGCTGTGGATGTTATTGCGCCGGACGTTATGTAGGAAATTAATAATTATTATGTCTCTCTCCGCTGGCAATTGTTATGACGGTTATGTCAAGAAGTACACCTCGCGTCCAACAATCAAGAACACCTGTTGTTCGAGCGATTCTCCCAGCCGGGTTGTGTTATTGCCAGTGCATACTATGGTGAGCAGTGATGTTTCTTAACTCTAGTATTGCGTTATCTGCGAAAGTGAATGAGAAACTTGAATTATTTCTGTCTTGAAGTAGCGGTCTTAAGCAATTTTAAAGACATTAAAATCAGCTTCGTTGTAAAGGTGTTTACTGAACTCACGAGAATAACGGTTCGGGCATCCAAATTAAATGACCATAGACTGCATTTTTATTTGATTGCGATAACTACAATATGAGTCAGTTTTCAGTAAAATGTTTGAATAACTGGCAACAGTATGCAGTTTGATATTGCACTTGATCTTGGTCCTAGGTCTTTAAAAGAGTTTTTGGCGAAAGTTTACATTACGGCTCTAAGCCACAGGTGCCAACGTTTGCGCAAGAAAATTCTCTAATACGTAATTATAATGTTTAATTCTATTTCTAAACGTCACAAATAAGTGAAAATAGAAAATATGATTAAGAAACTTTAAAGTAATCTATATTATATAAAAGCGAAATACCACTCACTCACTGACTCACTCATCACGATTTCTCAAAAACTACCGAACGGATTGAAATGAAATTTGGTATGTGGCTTCCTCTAGGGCCATAGGTGCTTAATAAAAAAGAGTTTTAAAAATTGGATATTTTGGGGGGGGGTTTGGGGGATTAAAGTTATTAAAAATCGATTTCTTCAAAACTAACGAACGGATTGGAATGAAATTTGGTATGTAGCTTCCTCTAGGGCCATAAGTGTTCACTAAAAAAGGGTTTTAAAAAATTGGAAATTTTAGGCGGGTTTGGGGGGTAAAAATTACTAAATCACAAGTTCTCCAAAATTACCGAACAGATTGGAATGAAATTTGGTATGTAGCTTCCTCTAGGGCCATAGGTGCCCACTAAGAAAGGGTATGAAAAATTTCGAAATTTTAGGAGGGGTTTGGGGGTTTAAAGTTACTAAAATCATAATTTCAGATCTTTTATTATTATGACAATAGTGCTTTTATTATTTAAGATCTATAATATTATATAAAAGCCAAATATCACTCACTGAATGAACACTTAAAAGAATACAATTACGTTAAAAAGACTGAAAATACCAACCACCACGGGCCAGCTAGGGGTCAGCTATTATCTAGTATATAAATAAAAGTGTGAAAGTACGAACAGGGCAAGCGGGTCGCGGTCGCGATCGACATCCAAATGAATCAAACACATTGTAGTTTACCAGGCCTAGCATAACATAAGTTGCGGTGGAGGTGCATCGCGATGCCATCAAGGAGGTCTACAGCATGCTTTGAAAAATCAAACTCATTTGATTTCCTAGGATGCTTCGCTGTCATTGGACCGTTCAAGGTCGAGTCACCTCCAGCCCCAAACATCACGCCACGACAAGACTTTTTGAGGGGTCATCCGCATGTACGAATAAAATCGTTCGGGGACATTTTTAAGTTCACTAAACAGGTGATGGTATTCCCTTAAACCATCTCTTCTTCTATTTATTGGGTGGACGGAAAACCTCTTGTTAGGCAGGTTACCTACCGTCCACCATTTTGTCACTGCTGACAATTCATCAATATCAAACAACATTGCTGCAAAAGTAGGACTATTTTATTTGCTACAACGCACAATCACCTCCATTTTAAACGTTATCAAAAAAATTGGTAAAATTGGAAATCTGCTAGACACACGCACGTACGTACAAACCATAAGGGTTCCGTTACTACCGTGCGACACTAAAAGCAGATATTTTACGCGAAAATCGAACGGTTCCAGCACAAAAACAGTAACACAAATTTAACACGTTTTTATAATTTTCCAGTTTTATTTGAACATCGAGAATCGATTGAAATTAATTCAAATCATGTTCAAACGTTACGTGGTTTCGCGTTAGCGCAACTAGTGATCACGTGATCAGAGGTTTAATGGGACGTAAATAACGGCGCGACTAACAGAGGGGACGTCCTAACCTAACCTAACTGCATCTGATTTAAATGCATCCAGCTTAAGTGCTCGGCTTATTCATTGTACCGGTGAGAATACTTTAGGCCAATGTTGTTGGAGCGGTATAGTTGTCAGCTGTTTCAGTCTAATAAAAATACTGTTACACTTACTGTTTCCTCTTCATTCTGCTTAGATGCACTTCAAAACAAGCATAATTTATTTATGCTTTTAAAGAGAAAGTCTATTTATCTTGGGATGACAAGAGTTTAAAAGGGTTGTTGAATATAGCATTTACCTACACTAATATCAACAAAAATCATGAATATAATTATGTTGCATAAGGTTATTATTACAATAGTAAGAATCCTACAAACTGTTTGATTAATATAATATATATGTAATTATAGTAAGGCAACTTTATATGAGACTAGCTGACACGTACGGCGTTGCCCGTGGTGGTTGGTATTTTCAGTCTTTTTAACGTAATCGTATTATTTTTAAGTGTTCAGTCAGTGAATTGTATTTGGCTTTTATTTATATATACATCTTAAATAATAAAAGCACTATTGTCATAATAATAAAAGATCTGAAATTATGATTTTAGTAACTTTGATCCCCCCAAACCCCTCCTAAAATTTCGAAATTTTTCATACCCTTTCTTGGTGAGTACCTATGGCCCTGGAGTAAGCTACATACCAAACTTCATTCCAATCCGTTCGGTAGTTTTGAAGAAATCGTGATTTAATAACTTTAATTCCCCAAACCCCCTAAAATTTCGAATTTTTTAAAACCCTTTCTTAGCGAGCGCCTATGGCCCTAGATGAAGCTACATACCAAATTTCATTCCGATCTGTTCGGTAATTTTGGAGAAATCGTGATTTAGTAATTTTTACCCCCCACCCAAACCCCCCTAAAATTTACAACTTTTTTAAACCTTTTTTTAGTGAACACTTATGGCTCTAGAGGAAGCTACATACCAAATTTCATTCCAATCCGTTCGGTAGTTTTGAAGAAATCGTTTTTTAATAACTTTGATCCCCCTACAATTTCGAATTTTTTCAAACCCTTTCTTAGTCAGCACCTATGGCCCTAGAGGAAGCAACATACCAAATTTCATTTCAATCCGTTCGGTAGTTTTTGAGAAATCGTGATGAGTGAGTCAGTGAATGAGTGAGTGAGTGGTATTTTGGTTATATATATATAGATAACTGTTATTATTTATTTATTACAATCACCATTGAACACAGGATTAGGCAAAAATGTGGATACACCCTCATAACTTTGTAATGGCTGGAGGTAGGAGCTAGTATATAAAAGTACCTCGACTTTTAGTTGCTATCACAACTTTGCCTATATCCCCAAAATGGAAGACTTTTGGGTCAGTTAAAGAATCTTAATTGAAAAAACCCATCGAAAAAAACGAAAACTTGTTGTCTCTACTCAATCC
The DNA here is from genome assembly GCA_018207615.1 of Philaenus spumarius. Taxonomy (NCBI): domain Eukaryota; kingdom Metazoa; phylum Arthropoda; class Insecta; order Hemiptera; family Aphrophoridae; genus Philaenus; species Philaenus spumarius. The sequence goes on from JAGFPH010003750.1 coordinate 13,248, forward strand.
AATACAAAATAGCACATTATTTTAGGTAACGCCATAAAGAAGAACAAACACTAGCAAGAAACTAAAGAACTGATACTAAACATTGTGAAAACTGATATGATTGGACAAAATGGACAGCCTACATTATCGGAACTTCAAAAGATTCTTTTCTCCCCTCTCGGTACAAGGAAAAGTTTGTTTGGTAGGTTAAAGAACTGTTTATTACGATTCGCAGAACCTCTACTATTTTGTATACGTATCGGTCAAATGAATAGTTCTATCAAGTGAACTAGATGAATTGAACCGAATCGTTAATTAGATTTGAACTTCATAGTTGCAACACGTTTTACTCGTATGAAACAGATCAAACTGTGGGGTGCTGAGAATTTAATTTCAGGCAGGAAAAACTGTTACCTTCAACAATAAATCGTGACTTTTTTGGGACTTTTGTGACCGTTTATCGAATTTGTGATTTTTTAGAGACTTTCCTGACTTTTGGGGACTGGAAGACACTCTTATGTGGATATTTCCCTCAATTTACGTTTTATGGCGTTACTTCAATTAAGCGTTCATTCTGTACTGGGTTGATATAGAGACCTTTGGTTTTCACTGTTCTTTTGGCACGATCTTTAAAAAGAGATGTCACTAGTTGACATGTCTTCACTTGTTATATTTTTTAGCTGCCCCTAAATCCAACATTTTGGGAATATGGGTTACGTTGTGAACTAACCAACAAATACATTTTGATATTCCTAACTTAACCCGTTGCAAAGTAACCGGGAAGAGAGCCACGATAGCCGTGGTTGTTAAGGCGTCAATGCTTTATCAATCGTCATGGCAACCATCAATGGAAAAGTTCCGGGTTCAATTCCCATTGACCCCGAATAATTTTCTAAATGGTTTCTTAACAGACATCGTTGGCTGTGGTTCGGATTCCTCGTAAAACTGTAGGTCCCGTCTTCATTAGCCTTAAGTGCAAAACAGCAGGACGTTAAAAAAAAAAAAAAAAAGTAAACGTGATGAATCCACACGTTTGCCTATCCTTGCATTCAACAAAATAACTCGCTTTGATACGGTACAAGTTCTTTTACATGTTTTATTTAACAATGTGCCGCGCTCAAAGATACGATCTTATATTCTGTGTTTGTGTTTCAAAAAAGTGGTTAAAAGAATGATTTTACCATCTTGAAAGCGAGGTGGAAGGAGGTATTGAGAAAGTTATAAAATAATTGATTTTCTTTCACTTTAACGTTTGGAAGATAAGTTCGGAGCTACGACGACGGACACATGACGAAACTGCAAAGAAACTCTAAAAACGTTACTCGAAATAGTTACTGTCGCATAAAGGAAATTAATAGTTAAACACCTGACAAATGATTAGGAATTGTATACAATGGTTGACCTTTCTTCTAGACATGCCTTGACACAGTAGGCTATATACATTAAGTGCATTAGGCTTACATTGTACACTTACACTTAGCTTTGATCTTATTACACATTGTCTCCCTCAAATAGTAAAGTACCCTCTCACTCTGCTTCTTTATAGTTTACACTCTTGATCTTTACTCAAGTCTCATTCCTTCCTTAATCGGATATATTGCGCCTCAGAACTGCCTAGGCACAATTTCAAACTGCTGGACAGGTCACTGATTAAACATGTCGAAATCAGACTTTTGCAAAATCTGGAATGTAGTTTTTTTATTGTGTTTATGGGGGTTCGTTACAACTAGCATACAAATGCAATATGGCAATTTTGTTCAAACGTTTAACTCCACGTCGGGAATGTTACCTGAAATAGTTTCCGAGACAGGCAAATTTAATATTAAAATGTTTTTTCTTTTTACAAAGCGGGATTTTTGCGTTATCTCCTCTCCTGGGTAATGTATGGTATTGGTGTGGATCCCAATCTATATGGCACTGGAAACAGATTATTTTTATATTTGAGTCATTGTTATACCGCATTGTTGAGATAACAATTGAGTTATCATCGAGTCATTGTTATAATTCCAAATTAAACAGTTAATTATTTTATATGTTTTTTCCATTAGACAATAATATTTTTGAGGTATAGACAAGATACCTCTACACGATTATTACTTATTGTAATGGTACAGGACCTATTCAACGTGGCGTCAGGTAAGGAATATTTTCTTGGTTGGATAGTTACTGTAATATTTTCCAAAATCAAGGAGATTTAAGTTAACATTTTACGTTTTATTATAAAAGTTTCTATCCTTTTATTAATTCCAAATAAATTAAATATTTACGTGGGTATAGTATACATTTGTTTCATTTTAAAATTTATTTTTTATAATTTTTGGGGGGGTTCTTTTTATCTTTGGATAGATTAACACACACGGGATTCCGGTATTATCTTAAGGTACCCAATCTAGTAAATTAATTTAAATAATGAATACAGACTAAGATGTATCGATTGCGAAGCCACTATTGAGGTTATTTGCAGAACACGGAAGAATCATAACCATCTACTTACGAAAATAAATTATTGGATTACGTTACAAAAATAGAATAAATATTGTGAAACTATTGCACTGAGAAATTATTGTATATCTTTAGATTGTTAAAGTAAAACTTGTAAAAGTGAAATAATAGCTGTCCTTAAAATCAATCCAAAATTAACTAATATCCACAAATATAGTTTTAAATAGAACGAAAAATTACGTAAATATGCACTAACTAGTCTCTTATTCCCTGTATATCAGTCTGAAGGACATGGCTCCCTTTAAAATATAATGCACAGCTGATTTTACATGTTTATTGTAGCTACAATAATCAGCTGATTATTCAACACCTCTAACGTTCTATATGATAGTGACATTTCCATAAACACCTAATTTCGTACTTTGAAATAATTCGTATTTCTAATTTGTAGACTAGCTTTTTGTTTAGGAGTAGGCCTGTAAGCCATGCTGGTTCATTTCAGGGGCGGTTACGAGGGAGGCCCAAGCCCACCCACGAAATCAGAAAAAAATTATAAATTAGTAATACAGTAAATTAATAAATGTAATGATGCATGCATCTGTTCATATTAAACACGATTTTTGCAGTTTAATATTCTGCTGATTTTTATTGTTACACGTTCTTTTACACAAAAAAATGTCTGTCGTACAAAATTTGTCTCTGTCACTAAGTCCTTGAAAACAGTCCTTTATCGAATAACAAAGTAAAATTATAGTTCATTTAAAATCAAGGTTCAAAATAAAAAAAAACTTTTAAACGAAACAAATAACTTTTTACAAGAAAACCTTTCAAATTGGCATGTTTGACTTACTATTAAGGAAAAACTAAGTCTCAACTCTAAAAAAAACTTAAAAACAATTGTTTTGTATGCCAATTTTTACAAAAATGTCAAAACATTTTCCCTTACACCCTTCTCCTGGAAAGTATTCCATACCCCCCTCCATAAGGTTGGTCGGTAATTATATTGGGCCCCCCGAAATGATTACCTATATTCGCCACTGGTTTAAAAAAAACTTTTTTATAACCTAATATATAATATAAATTTAATAATTTGATTGAATTATTTAATATTATTTACCATCTTACCTTTTGGTTTATGATTCATCCTACACCTTTATTCAAAAGAAACTATTAAATATGTTTGTAGAGGTATCAAGGAACGACGAAGCAGCCTCCCACAGAAAATTGTAATTTTTAATTCATAAATTCTAAATTTTGGTAAGTACAACAGAAGCATATTTTTTTTGGGTAATTCAGTGCATAATTCTTTTAAAGAAAAAACCGCCATACGTAAAAAGTAGCCACTTTGAAAAGTTTACTTCTGTAATCAAAATTGTGATTCATATGACATTATCACAAATCAGCCATAAAATCGACATTAAATTTGAAAATGTTATTTTTCCATTTATTTTGAATGAAAGCTCCAAATAGGGTAGCTCACCGATAACCCCAATCGTTGGCTGAAGATACAATTTACATTCACCACGGCTCATTAAAAAAATGACTTATCTTCCCACATTTATCTGCATTTATGTTCAAAGAGATATTAGGCCAAATTTGAAGCATGGTGTTTTTTATAACCCCTTCTTAACCCCTTTTTGGAGGTTTCAACAGTCTTTTGGAAATGTAACTTTTTGTATTGTGTTCTAGTTAGGCGTATCCGCGAAGCCATCACCAATTTTACCAGTAACTGCACTTACTCTTGATCTTTAAAATATTTTTAAAGTTGTTTGTTAAAACGCACTATACCAAAATTGTTATATATTTTTGAGACAGTGGAAATTATGTTTCCTTGTGGCTGATTCAAAGTAACGAACAGTTGTTTCTTTTTTCTGAAACATAAAATAGATCGACACAAATCTCGAGTTGCATTTGTCATATCTACGCATCTATTATTTGATGATCCAATAAATCCTACCGATACTGGTTTCATCCTGTTACTGGTCATCGAACACTTTAATTTTATTTACAGATGACATCATTAGCCAAATATAGAACCAGTCATGCCCGCTCATTAAACTGAGTTATGTCGCAAGTCCCACTAAAGGTGGAAATTCGATCATCGTGGGCCCTAACCCATGATGTGTTCATTAAAACCAGTTTGACTAAAGATGTTATGGGATTCGGATTATGAGTTATCGGTTCCGTGTGCATAGTTCCGCTGAATATTCATTTATTCAGATTTAAACACGATCTAAACTTGTGATGTTAATTTATTGTTGTCGAAAACTGTGTTTTTTACGAGTAACCGTGCGATCTACCCACACAAGTCGAGACAGGCGAGAAAAGACTTTGCACATCGGTTTGGAATACCATTTTTACATTGGGTTCACTCTAAGTTAATTTCACTCGAAATACTTTCTACATATTCGTCACTTTTTAATTATTCCTTTACTTGGCCGCTAAATTCAAAAGACAATACTTAAACAAATTATTAAAAATCAGAGGAGAAACCTGCTTGCTCCGCACGCCAATCCCATTGAATGCTTCTATACACACAAACGTTATGTTTTCTTTACAATAAAGGTTAGGATTAAATAATGTTGAATGTCCAAATCAAATTATTGCGTATATTTTATACCACCAGTTATAATAAAGGTTAAAAAATCAGCAATGCTCAGGTCTACACTTAAAAAAACTCTACCTAAAAGTTAGAAATAGAAATAATTGTTTCAAATTTTGAAATCAGCTGTTAATGGAAATATTTAGCTGTACCAATAATAAACTTATTTTGTATGGCACCCCCTTTGCCGTACAATATTTATTATACATCCAAGAAATATCGCCTTTATATAAACCTAACCAAAAAGTTAGAAATACAAATAACAGTTTCAAATTTTGAAATCAGGAAATATAAACAAATCAGTATAAATACAGAACAACGAACTTGTAGTAAAACCTGCTTTACATATAAAATAAAAACAGTAACCTTATTTACCTATAATTTCATGAATAAAGACAAAAATAGAAGTTGAACATCTGACTAATATTTTTCTGCGTTGTGATTTAGCCCGCGATAAGATAAATATTATTACTCTGATGAAACCGTCACCAGCAGTCATGTTGTTTAGATTTTACCAAACAATTTTCGCTTACTACTTTTATTTATCTTTAACGGTTTAACTAGCGTTTTACTTGAATTGTTGTTTTTAAATCATTGCTCAGCACCATTTTAAGACATAATAAACGGTACCAGATAACTGCCACATACTTTATCCCAGTTGGAACTTTATACCTTTCCAAGAGGAGCATAGAAGATGGTTATTTAGAATTGCAACATTAGGAAAATGTTACCATGGAAAATATTAGACGCATGTAACACACATCCATATTATATTATTATACTATAGCATGATCCGGCTTTGCACGGATAGACAAATCAAAGTTAAATGTATATTAACAAAAAATATATTATGTCAATGAATATAAATTACACTATGTATTTCTTATGGGGAGTTTTAGTAACTTTCACCCCCCCCCTCAACCTCACCTAAAATTTCGATTTTTTTTAAACGCTTTCTTAGCTAGCACCTAGGGCAATAGAGGAAGCTACATACCAAATTTCATTCCAATCCGTTCGGTGGATTTGGAGAAATCATGATTTAGTAACTTTGACCACCAAACCCCCCTAAAATTTCGAATTTTTTAAAATACTTTCTTAGAGAGCACCTACGACCCTAGAGGAAGCTACATACCAAATTTCATTCCAATCCGTTCAGTAGTTTTTAGAGAAATCGTGATTTAGTAACTTTGAAACCCCCCCCCCA
>JAGFPH010003750.1:21432-35615 GCA_018207615.1 Philaenus spumarius
TGTACATTTCGATGTCTGATTTGCGGCATTGTGTTCTCCTAAAGGTGCGTATACACTCTCGCGCCGTGCAACCTGCGCAGTGTGTGCGCAGCGCGTTCGCGGCTCGTTGGAAGTGTTGATTTCAACGAACCTCCAGCGATCCAAAGAAAACCGGCGATCATTCTGACTTTGAGAACCTGCTGCAGAAAATGTTGCCTCACATTTCTAAACCGGACACTTATTTCCGCACTGCAATTTCCGCTCAAGACAGCTATGTAAATAAATTATACGTACCTTTTTCTATACGCTATATTGCTGGTAGTAATCGTAGGCCTCAAAGTTGGGTTTTAATTTCAACAGATGTGAAATAGGCCTGAAGTTAAAATAGCCTTGGTTGTTATGAATAATGTAAATTTAAGATCGTTGTACAGGCTAGCTATACATTAAAATAAAGAATACTTTAAATAATGAAGAAGTAATTGATGATAAACTTGATTAAAACTACAGAATTTTAAAATTTACAAGATGTTGGCCAGTTATTTATTGAAATTGAATTTACTTTCTGAATTCAGATTAGAAATAAAATATCGAATATATACAAAAGGGTTTCTTAAACTAATAGGCAACTGAGGAATGATTTTGATGATAATGAGAAATAGTTGGATTCCACTGAAAAGGGTTTTTTTCCGATAGGCATCGATTAACTTAATTATATTTTCGTCTGAACACTCCATAACTCACAAAGCAATCAACAATCAGTGCTCACGGAAAACTACGAACCTCTCAAACACACGTCCAAATCTGATCTGCGAACACGCAAACGGTTCGTTGAAAAAACCGACAGGAGATGGATCGTGATGCGCCGTGCGCGCGTGGTTCGTGCGCAGCTCCTACACCCCGTACTAACTTAAAGAACTCGTTGCGCGCGCGCCGCGCAGCGCACAAGTGTGTTCGCACCTTAAGATAAACCTCTAATTTCATGTACAACTTGACCTATGTTCCTATTTAAGATTTTCTTTCGGCTAACTGCGGGCCGTCCCCCTAAGGTGATACAAAAATTAGAATTTCTTTAAAAAAAAATTGTTTTTTTTTAAATAAATGATGTACCAAATTTCATTGTGTAATCTGCAATGGTTACAAAAACTGAATAATCAAATATAGTTTGTGTACCATAATCTAATTTATACCTTTGTGTTACCTGCCTTATTTTTTCACAAAATTTTATGATTTGGTACAAATAACAATATTTCAAAATCATTTTCATGAGCAATTATCAAGAGAAACTACACGGGTATTTCAAATTCGAAAATTAAATTTCTATTTAATACATTGGGATGCATAATATTTCTCTATAAAATTAACTAAAAATTCTCTACGTAAGTATCATTTATCGTTTTTCAAAAACGAATGATCTGATTGTAATAAAACTGTAACTGATTAAATTTTTTTTTAAATAATTCGACCACGCAGTTGAACCGCTGACGTGAATTGAGCGAATTTTCAAAATTAAGTTATAGGCCTATGTTTTAGGCCAACACATTGTGAAATAGGTCTATTCACTACGGTGCTGAATAGCTGCAAAATGGTTCGCACGCCATTCCGCATATTGGCAGTATCTTCAATACACAATGCATTGCGTGCTTCGCACGCCAACCCCACGGTACAATCCATCACATGGCTTTGGACCGGGTACTTCTATGGTAATTTACATTTTGATCGATTTTGGGGGAACCAAGCGAGCTATAAGGTCGCGTTTAAAAACAAAAAGTGCAGATTAACATCCTACTTGTAGAAAAAACTCAAAAACAAATTCATTCCCGCAGGAAAAATCTAAAAAAATTGTTATTTACAGTAAAAAAAACGTGCTTCCTATTATTGATTTGTTTTGGCTAACGAACTCGCCCGAGCGACGTAGACAACCAACATGTGTACCAAATTTGAACTAAATCGGACTTAAAATGCGGCCGCTAGAGTGCGAACACACATATACAAATATATATATGATTTTTAATGACACCCCAAAACGTGTTCTGGGGACCATGATCAAAGCTCATTTGCTACTAACGACCTTGGGTCTTACTATAAGGACCAGTGCAATAGCTCATTTCTCCTATGGAAATTCGCTAATAAGGACGGCATTAGTAAAAATGAAAGGGTATATACGTACAAGCAATATTCTAGTCGCTCTAGAGCTCTTTACCAATGCAATATCCTTGTATCCTTTTCAAGGACTCCGCTCCCTGGATTCCTCGAGTGGTTTTGCACACCCTGAAGCATTGCCATCATAATACCTGTGTTCTTGGATCTTGTCTCAGAAATAAGTTACATTTATATAAATTTTCTAAGTATGAAATGTGTGAAATATAATCTTAAAATACAACATTTGTTGGAGTAAGAAGCTTAATATCTACTGTATTTTAGTTTAATCATAACACGTTGCAATTTCAAAGTTTAAAGTTTGATCCGTTTTGGAATAGGGCTTTATTTTTAACATTACCTTTTTTAACGGGACTACAAACCTATAAAGTTCTCTAGTAACAAAAAGCACAATAAGCCAGGGGCTGATAGATTTCATCTAGTTGTTAAATCAAACAGTATCCACCGGTATTGTGTTTATATCCTTCGACGTGTTCAAACCAAAAGTATTACAACACAATAAATCTCCCTAGAAAATAAATCCCATTTCAATGATGCTTGTATTTTATTTGAAATTGACCCGCAATAGAAACGTCACAAAACACAAGCTGCTAGTACTGTTTTATGGCGCGTAAATCGTCGCCCGACCGAGGGAGGCGAGGGGGCATCCAAGGAGGAGGCGCAGGGGGCAGTAAACCCGACTGCATTTGGTTTTAATTTAAAGTACAACTTAATGTAAACAGACATTACCGGGTTGAAGTATCGCAGTAAAGGCGATTATAAATAAAACATGATTTAGCTAGTAGCGAGGTAATATTTTACAGCTGCATTTCTTAATCTACCGGAAACTGTGTTAATTGCCACGGATTTGTTTTTAATGTATAAAGTTAACTCCCGTATTATAAATATATTTTAAAAACAAAATAACACTAAGTGAAGATGCTCGTCGTAAAATTGATTTACGGAAATTTAACGTACACTTGTTTAACTACTTAGGCATTACGCCTTTAAAGTTACATTACTGAATACGACATACCTACAAAATAGACGTACCCATATTTTGAGATAGTAGGCCTAAGTACATATACAGGGTGTCCCCGAACTCTCTTGACCCCTTTTGTGGATATGTTCCTGGGATCGAGACAAACATATTTCACAATATAAACATGGGTCTACGGTGCTTATTTTTTCGTCTATCTGAATTTCTTTTTAAATCTTTTATCACTGTACGAAAAATTAGAACATTATTTTAAATATTTTCAAAATGGCGGCCGTTTATAATTTTTAATGTCAAATATCTCAAAAACCGCTAACTCTACAAAAAAATTACAAGAGACAAAAACATTTACTTTTTTAATGAAAAACACAATGGTTTTTTTTTATTTTGTCTGTAGCTCAAAGGATAACAGAGATATTGGCAAAAAAAAGGAAAAATTTATTTCTTGTTAGTTGTCAACAATACCCAGAACTACTCTAGAAACAAAATATTTTAAAGTTATTATGAGCTAAAATTACCAGTTATTTGCATAATGTTCCGAGCACTTTCTGAGCTGATTCTACTAGCAAAAAATAATGAAAAAAGTTCATATATTCATAGGTCCGAAAATGTTTCGTTACAGGGGGACACCCTGTATAATACACTTACGTCTTCAAAACGTCTACATACTACGGTGTTACTACAAACGAATGAAACACCTTAATTATGCTCCTCATTTATAATAGACTCCTACTAGTGTACGTACGTGAGTAACAACAAAAGAGTATAGCCCATGCAAGGTTGTATTATTTATCCATTAACATATAACAGCTGATTTCGTCCATTTAACAACTTTGTGGACCATTTCACGTTATGTTAAAGGTTACATTTTATCATATATGTGATTTTTTTCAGTCATGTCAGCTTCCTGATGTATGTATAGCGCATGAGCATGGTCTATCTTGACTATTGGTCTGAATTACTGCCACTACGTAATCATACATGTTTCAACTTCTATTAACTGACAAATATTATGCTACTAGCTGACCCGTACGGCGTTGCCCGTGGTGGTTGGTATTTTCAGTCTTTTTAACGTAATCGTATTCTTTTTAAGTGTTCAGTCAGTGAGTGGTATTTGGCTTTTATATATATAGATCTTAAATAATGAAAGCACTATTGTCACAATAATAAAAGATCTGAAATTATGATTTTAGTAAATTTGATCCCCCCAAACCCTTCCTAAAATTGCGAAATTTTGCATACCCTTTCTTAGTGAGCACCTATGGCCCTAGAGGAAGCTACATACCTAATTTCATTCCAATCCGTTCAATAGTTTTGAAGAAATCGTGATTTAATAATTTTTACCCCACAAACCCCCCTAAAATTTCCAACTTTTTAAAACCCTTTCTTAGTAAGCACCAATGGCCCTAGAGGACGCTACATACCAAATTTCATTCTAATCCGTTCCGTAGTTTTGAAGAAATCATTTTTTAATAACTTTGATCCCGCCAAAACCCCCCTAAAATTTATAATTTTTTCAAACCCTTTCTTAGCGAGCACCTATGGCCCTAGAGGAAGCTACATACCAAATTTCATTCCAATCTGTTCGGTAGTTTTTGAGAAATCGTGATGAGTGGGTCAGTGAGTGAGTGAGTGGTATTTCGCTTTTATATACACAGATTGACGATGAAACTTGAATGAATTTAAAAATGCACAATAATATAGTTTTGCCTGAATTACTGCATTTAATATATTTGGGTTTAAAATCGTAAATTTCAGTAAACAAACACTACTAAAATGTACCTTTTTTGTTTTTTTACAAAATTTATTTCCGGTATTTAAGTACAATGTTTAGTGCTACACTTTTTCAATAATTTCTGCTTTTTGACTCTGAACTTTAATTACACTCTTAAGATGAATCAAACAAATTTAGTTTGTATGACCTGTATCGAATTATTCTGTTCGTGATTTTTCCATGGGACTTTCTAGTTTATAAAATACCACTAGTTTATTTACCACTAATTGCAATTAACTTCAATATTTTAGTATTTTCCTTGATGTATGTTAGATTGGGTTTCTATTTTAAACAGGCAAGTATTCAGCTAAGTATTGTTTTTGGAACTACCTATGTATGCCAGGGTATACATTTGTTCACGGATACTAGAATACATCTAGTATTCTAGTATCCGTGCATTTGTTCATAAGCATTTGTCAATGTATTTATCATAAGCTAGTAGTTTTTTCGATTTCTCAATTGTTTCTCATTTAAAAATTTAGCAAAATAAAGTAGTCACGACACGGCACAACCTTAAAAAGTCCATTACAAAACTATTAAAAACGTCAGAGAATCTCCAGGGTTCTTTAAACCAAGAAGATACAAGATGTAAAATGTGTATATGGCTTGGAAAAATAAACTCAAGTATTTTTGTTTTTTTGTTTTTGGTAAGACATTCAGACGAAATCGTTCACAACCTGTCGCAGTTTTACACCTTTTTTAATTATTTAGAAAACAAATCTATATATATAAAAGCGAAATACCACTCACTCATCACGATTCCTCAAAAACTACCGAACGGATTGAAATGAAATTTGATATGTAGCTTCCTCTAGGGGCCATAGGTACTCAATAAGAAAAGGTTTGAAAAAATTCGAAATTTTAGGGGGGTTTGGGGGATCAAAGTTATTAAAAAACGATTTCTTCAAAACTACCGAATGGATTGGAATGAAATTTGGTATGTAGCTTCCTCTAGGGCCATAGGTGCTTACTAAGAAAGGGTTTTAAAAAATTCGAAATTTAGGGAGGGGTTTGGGGGGATCAAAGTTATTAAATCACGATTTCTTAAAAACTTCCGAACTGATTGGAATGAAATTTGGTATATAGCTTTCTCTAGGGCCATAAATGTTCACTAAAAAAGGGTTTTAAAAAAATAGAAATTTTAGGGGGGTAAAAATTACTAAATCACGATTTCTCCAAAATTACCGAATAGATTGGAATGAAATTTGGTTTGTAGCTTCCTCTAGGGACATATGCGCTCGCTAAGAAAGGGTTTCAACAAATTCGAAATTTTATTGGGGAGGGTTTGGGAGTATAAAATTTACTAAATCACGATTTCTTCAAAATTACCGAACGGATTGGAATGAAATTTGGTATGTACCTTCCTCTAGGGCCATGAGGTGCTGGCTAAGAAAGGGTATGAAAAATTTCGAAATTTTAGGAGGATCAAAGTTACTAAAATCATAATTTCAGATCTTTTATTATTATGACAATAGTGCTTTTATTATTTAAGATCTATATATATAAGCCAAATACCACTCACTGACTGAACACTTGCGTTCAGAATGCCGTACGGGTCAGCTAATTTAAGTATAATTCTAGTACTGATACTGTCTGACATCGAAAGAGCATAATGATTTAATGAAAAATAAAAAGACAGTAGTTGGCTGTGATTTATTCCAAATTCGCACAATCTGTCTATTAATGACAACAAAAGTCTTACCTCTTGATACAAATTAAATTACAAAAATTTAAGTTGACAAAACAAATTCTGGACGTTTACTTTTTCACACACATACCGGTTTGGTCAGGAACTGCGTGGTGCAATCATTAGTCATTCAGTTCACACAGGTTCGCAGGTTCGACATTCCGAGGTTGTAGTTACTGGGTTTCGGCTTAAGGGTCTTCTATACCTTGCGTAAAACAGCAAAAATATGCACTTCGTACTACCGTGTTTCGGACGCCGTTTTTCAACCTAAAAAGTTGTGAAACATCTTAAATTGTTCTTAAAGGCTTTGTGCTTTTGTCTTATATCTCATAATTGAAAGAAATCGTCGGCAACTCCTTTTAATCAACAGTTTAAATGAGTAAAAATCAATTATTTTGAACGCATTTTTTTGGGAGTTTTAAGCAATAATTTCCATATTTTAAACTAACAAATAAAAAATATAAAGCCTTCTTTATAACTTAAAGTAGTTTCCCAGATTATTAATTTATAAATAGAATCAGAAACACGGTATAACGAATGCATGTTTCAACGATTTTGCTGCTTGAGTCAGGCCTTTCGAATTGAAATCATACTGTACACTCGGGAGTTTTCTTCGAGGTAAAGAAGAGCCTTAAGGAATACATCCAGTTTGAAGTTATTTTTAATTAAAATTTATACATGTTATTTTCATATATTGTGATAGCAAATAAAAGTAACACCAAAATTTAGAAGAAAATTACTACGCATTGTTTGTGATCACTCACTATACTTCCAGGATATGTAAATTATATCGGAATTCATACTTGACCAAAACCTAAACACGTATTTTTTTAAATGTCTCTCTGTCTGTCTGTTTGTCCGGGCTAATCTCCAGAACGGCTGAACCAATTTTGTCGAAACTTCATTTGCATGTAGATGACTTTTCAGAGATTAATCTAGGCTACTTTCATCCTGAAAATATTTAGGGTTCCTGTTTAAAAATTGAAAAAAAATGTGAAAATTAGGGTTTTTGAGAACGGACGTGACGCGTGACCATTATAAATAGAACAACTGATTTGGATCAAAAGCTTAACGCTTCGATAAGATTGTCTGTGTCTTAATTTACTGTACACGCTGGTTTATAAACGGAGAAATATAATTTTAAAACTTAAACCATTCTGTTAAATTATATCAATTTCATTATCTATATATATAAAAGCGAAATACCACTCACTCACTCACTGACTGACTCACTCATCACGATTTCTCAAAAACTACCGAACGGATTGAAATGAAATTTGGTATCTAGTTTCCTCTAGGGCCATAGGTGCTCACTAAGAAAGGGTATGAAAAATTTCGAAATTTTAGGGGGGGTTTGGGGGGATCAAAGTTATTAAATCACGATTTCTTCAAAACTACCGAACGGATTGGAATGAAATTTGGTACGTAGCTTCCTCTAGGGCCATAAGTGTTCACTAAAAAAGGGTTTTAAAAAATTGGAAATTTTAGGGGGGTTTGGGGGGTAAAAATGACTAAATCACGATTTCTCCAAAATTACCGAACAGTTTGGAATCAAATTTGGTAAGTAGCTTCCTCTAGGGGCCACAGGCGCTCGCTAAGAAAATTTTTTTAAAAATTCGCAATTTTAGGGGGGTTTAGCGGATCAAAGTTATTAAATCACGATTTCTTCAAAACAACCGAACGGATTGGAATGAAATTTCGTACGTAGCTTCCTCTAGAGACATAGGTGCTCACTAAGAAAGGGTATGAAAAAGTTCGAAATTTTAGGAGGGGTTTTGGGGATCAAAGATACTAAAATCATAATTTCAGATCTTTTATTATTATGACAATAGTGCTTTTATTATTTAAGATCTATATATATAAAAGCCAAATACCACTCACTGACAGAACACTTAAAAATAATACAATTACATTAAAAATACTGAAAATACCAACTACCACGGGCAACGCCGTACGGGTCAGCTAGTTAATCTATAAGAGTACTCTGTGAAGTCACGCGGTACATGTAACAGATACACCAGTTCTTAATAAATTTAAAGATAAATTGCATGTCCTACAATACCAGAGCTTGGTGAGAAAGAGTTGATTTACTAAAAGCGATGCAGTACGGGAAAACATTTAACTAAATAGAAATGGATTTATCATCCAAAGAATACGATCAAATCCTTCCAATTGGATTTATACGTCCGCCACAGTATGTGAAACATGTACGATTATTTATATTTTGTAATTTAGTAATGATTTGGTTTTTCGTTTACTTATAACGGGTTCACAGCTGTTAACTGCGATGGAGCAAAAGTGTTACGTAAAAACATATGTTTTTTCATTGATCGAGTTACAATAAATTTAATAAGCAATCGGAATATCACACACCAGGATATACGGTAACAAACCTCACACTTTTCCAACACAAAGACGTTTCAACAATTAAGAGGCCGTCTTCAAATCCAACGTAATAAATGTACAGAATATTTTATTCGCTGACCTTCAAACAGTCTGCAGTTTCGACATCACACTGTCATTGTAAAAGACAAGAAAACTCTCACATTACCTAACACTTTTCACGTTTGTTGAGACCTGTAAAAACCTTTCAGTAATGGTGAATAACTTTAAAGATATAAACAACTTTTGCACGTCTCAACAAACTTGGCAAGGTTTGTGTAATGTTAGAGTTTTCTTGTCTTTGAGTTGTATAGGGTTATCCGGATGCTGAAGGCAGTAATAGAAAGCCACTAATTCGACCACTAAATTTGAGTTTTCTCCGTTATTTACGATTCGATTATTAAAAACGATATATCGTTTGATTTGTCTTAAAACAGTGTACAAATTTTTTTACTTTACATTTTTTGTTAAGTTTATAGTTCTAGATATTTAACATTGAAAATTTTCAACTGCCGCCATTTTGAAAAGGATTGTTGCAGGTTAAAAACATGATAATTTAAAATGTACTCTATTTAGATTTTCATACCTAGATTCATGATTATATCTTAAACCGTTTCTGAGATATTAAGGTATTTGTAAAAATCACATACAGACGGACAGACAGAAAACAGATTGAGATAAGACGCATGTTTATACTGTATTATTTGCTTGTTTTTAGCTGACAAATATCCCTGTAAAGTTTTGCGTAGTAAAAGTTGGACACCTGTATATTTTATTTTAATCAAGTTTTTACGACAATTTCTTAAATATTTTATCAAGGTAATCACTTTATCTAGATCTTCATAACAAACACTGAACTATGCAACAGGTTGTAAAATAATATTTAACAATATAATTATTGTAGTACAGTCTTAAAAGTATTGTTTGTTAGCTTTACACAGGGTTCTCCCACTACGAAAAAAATTAGTCGTTCACTAAAATCAAATTATTCTACATCAGAAAATCTAGGAAATACATTTTTCTTCCAAAATCCATTGCTTTGATGGGGTTTTCTGATGGGAGACCTTTATTATATTAAAGTTTGGGTCATAACTTTTTCGAAGACAGTCGAGACTGAACTATGGAAAAATGAAACAAGGATAAGGTAATTTGGAGATAAACAAATTTGTACAATAAAAATATCTTTACAAAAGTTTGCAATAGAATATCTCTAAATAATAATGATTAATTAATTAGAATAACCATTTTCAACTTACTGCAAGGACGGCGATATGGTAGTGATGTATGTTGGGCTATTTTATGATTTCATTTGAAAGAGCAAAATAGTCAAAAGTTAAGTTGATTTATATTTATAATTGTTTATATTAAATAGACTACGTAATTAATACGTTTATTTGATCGTACTAATAAAATTGATTTTTCTTTGTAATTATTTAACTAAACATTAGTTTAAGTGTTTTGATTTATCAGAGTTGATAAATAAAAAGTGTAATCTTTAAATAAAATGGTGATTTATTAGAAATAGGCTACATAGTAATATTTACAAAATATCTGACGAAAGTTAAGATGTATATTTTAATGTAGGCCTAATCATAATATGTTAAACTTTTGGAAAGCTTCAGAAAGTTTTCTTATTGACAAATTTATTATATTTTAAAATAAATTTGCAAGATGGTTCTGTTGGAATTTAATAGAGAAATAGGTAGGCCTAGTCAAAATTAGTTAAAATTAAATTAATAAATATATTGTATTAAACAATTAATTCTCTTTTCTCCATTAAAACTAATGTTATGCCAGTATATTCTTTGGAATTGTAATAGTTTGTTACCGTTCTCTATAAGGTAATGCTGAATAATTAATAATAGAAACGTCTTATTCCTAATTATTTTACTATTATTTGATTTGGTGTAATGTATTGTACTGAACTAACATAAAACTCCTTCGTTCATTGTGTACTGTATTTTTATCAATTTTCGAAAACCATGCTGTGACTGCAATTCTGCCGGAACGTAAAAGCAAAATACACCATTTACTTCCTTTATAGACAATGCAAATGTATCCAATGCATCAGGTAGAATGTATTGTCCCGTTATTGTAAATATTTGCAATAAATATCAACAAAGTGGAACACGCTATTAATCCACTGCAAGCTGCAGCCGGTGTCTTCCTTCTTCTTTATGTGTAATTGATTTATCGGAAAAGATATTTATTGAAAAGTCTTTCCCAGTAAAAGCGTACAATATTTGTAACTGTTCAAGCGATTTGTATTTTTGTAGTCCCAACCGTATACTAGAAGTAACAATGAAGATGGACACAGAGTAACGCGTAACGCGGTTCGAACCCCCCTCTCCCCCCACCTGTTTTTCTTTCAGAAAACATTTTATAGGCTTAAGAAATTAAAAGCAGATACAAAAGGATAAATTACATAAAAACGTGCAAAATTATGTATTTGTGTCCAAAATATTAATTGACAACAAATTACGATTGAAGAATATTCAGAAGTGTAACAGAATCTTATAGTTTCGCCATGCCTGTCCGCCCTAGTCCCACACCTCGTAGTTACTATATTATATTTTAAAAAAATGTTTTCCTATGTAATTTTAGTTTGATGTTCGCGATATGTTAGTGGGAATTTTAAGTACACCGCGAAAGGTTACTGATTGTTTGTGTTGACCATATAAACATAATTTTACAAGTCCCTGATTGTGTTACGTAAAGTTATTAATAGCATTTAAGTTAGTAAGTTACTTTGTTAATGACTGTAAAAAAGTCAAATAGCGTCTTGTAAAAAAAAGGTTAGCAAAGAACTTAATGGAATTTATCAACAACTTCACAAAAAAATAAATATATAAAAAATAATTATTTTTAATTTGTAATAAATTACCTGCTTTCACGCTTCCTCAGAAAGGGTTAAATTAATTAAATTACAAGTGAAAAAACTTGGACCAAGACCAGGATTTGAACCCAGGACCTTTGCCTTTCCGAGGCAACACTCTACCACTGAGCTATCCTGATTCTCCGGAAATTGGTCGATGTTATCTCACTTGTACGATTTTACTGCATTTATGAATTAATAGACTGAATACCTCGCATGCGACATTGAAAACAATCTCAATTCTTTTTGCAGCCTACAGTGGTGTTATTTATTATTATTTTTAATTTGTAATAAATTACCTGCTTACACGCTTCCTCAGCAAGGATTAAGTTAATTAAATTACAAGTGAAAAACATGGAAAAAGACTGGGATTTGAACCCAGGACCTTTGCCTTGTAATTCTGGAGGATCAGCGTATAGTCCAATATCTGGAGGATCAGGATAGCTCAGTGGTAGAGTGTTGCCCCGGAGAGGCAAAGGTTCTGGGTTCAAATCCCGGTCTCGGTCCATGTTTTTTCACTTGTAATTTAATTAATTTAACCCTTGCCGAGGAAGGGTGTAAGCAGGTAATTTATTACAAATTAAAAATAATTATTTTTTATATATTTTTTTTGTTAAGTTGTTGATAAATTCCATTAAATTCTTTGCTAACCTTTTTTTTTCTTGGTCCATGTTTTTTCACTTGTAATTTAATTGATAAAAAATAAATTTAACAATTCAATGAGACTACAATCGTAAATATGGTATCAGCGTTTGCTAATACATCTAATAAGGCAGACATGCTGCAGAGCCTTAATTTGTCACTTTATATTTCCTGTTTAAACAACATGTTTCTTTACAGTAAACAGCATATATTTTTCTAGAAATACTGATTTTCCATGAAATATTGAAGAAAGAATCTTTATTTGGACTACACACAGATTAACTAATGCATTCAATTTCATTTTAGTAGTTTTTTTTCTTAATCGTGTAATAAGAATTATTAAGGGTTGCCAGAAATAAAAACATATTTATGACTTGACCGCAGCTTTCAAAGTGGGAGAGTTGCACACTACTAGTATTGAGTTTGTGTGCGTTTCATTCTTACGCTAGCAAATATAGGGCAGCTTCATAGAGGCGGAAACTAGACAGTTACATACGTAACCATGACTGAAATGCGTGATAATGTAACACAAATTATACGCATACATGCTTCCACAATAATGCAGATTATTTCGTCAAAAATTCTCCAAATTTCTTGAAATAGCTTTATTTGAAAGGTAATTAAACTTCGAATGTGGTGAGCTTTTACATTTTTGATATTTGCATTGTTGAATAATAATAAATAGCAAACTTTGATTTTCAGTTAATTTAAAGAACAAATATAGTTAATAATTCATCTTAAAAACTAAATTGTATCCGCATTCAGACTGTCATAACCTCAAAAATAACATTCAGTACAGTATTCAGAATAATTTTCTGACCAATATTACTCCAGAAGTCTTGTTAATGGGAGATGAAATTCAAGATGGTGGCTGGGTCTGACGAACCTTAAATAGAATAAAGTAGAGCAAACGTATTTAATATGACGTGAAAAATAAAGAACCTCTTGCTTCAACCCTTTGGATTTGAGAAGAATGCACTTTTAAAACAACTCTGCTGCGGTCAGGATACATTTATGTATCGAGATCCCGAACCCAGGAAAGATTGTATTAATTTGGAAACCCGTCACGATCGCGGAAGAGAAAAGGGTCGAATTTAGCGATATTGAAGCAACAAAGGGCGGCCCGGAGAGAATAAGTTTGTAAAGATTAGGCTACAAAATAATACGAAAAGGAGAGGGCTGCCGTCAAAGAACTGATGCAAATGATATCAGTCAGGCAAGAATTAGCCACTGACAAGTTAAATACTTAATAAAACATAATACTGTATATAAATTTGATTTGGGAATTACTAAATAAAACGAAATGAAAATTTATTTGACCCTTCTTCATCATTTAAGCAGCAAAAAAATGACTAACTAATTACACGCTTAAAGTAATAAAATAAACAACTATTCACAGTACAAAATATAATACATATTATATAAAATATTAATTAATAATAGCATATAGAAAATAGTAAAGGGCCAATGTATCCCCAGCATAATAGTGTTTTAGATTAAATATTATACACAATTCTACAAATAAATAGATCGATGGGAGAGAAAACGACGCGACCTCAAGTTCAACTGTACACTTACATTCAACCAGTGCAATACCGCCTCAACGTCACCAAAACGTCGTCATAGCGTCGTCATCTGTCGCAACTCGGTGCAAAAAAACCCAGGAGTCGGAAGTCGGTGCATATTGCGTCATCAAAAACAAGATGGCGTC
>JAGFPH010003750.1:43596-57218 GCA_018207615.1 Philaenus spumarius
TTTTTTTTTTATTCTAATTATATAAAGTGATAATACGACGAAATATTATAATTATACAAATATTATAATCATACTGTTATCGGAAAAATACTGTGACTAAACAGTTTAGGTAAGTCCTCTAGTTTTTTTTTTATTCTAATTATATAAAGTGATAAGACGGTACCTGTTAAGTGATAATTTTTGTACCTGGCAGAATTCTTTTAACACGGCTGGCTGGAGCTGGCTCGATTTGACTGGGTGGAAGGGGGACATTTTACGACACATCGAAAATGACCTGAGGGATTGGTTCGATTTGGATGTGCCCGTCTTTATATAGTCGCTTCGTAACTCATGCAGCTCATGTATCACTGATGATGGCGACATATGTCATCGAAACGCGTTTGAGTTGATATTGGTAGTGATAATTTGTGAGTAAGTGTTTATTTTTGCAGCAGTAAATCTTTTAATACAAAACTACACATTATTTGATTATCACACAGGTTTTTAAAATAATTCCAAACTACGAAAAATAACCGAGAAATGAGTTCATAATAACATCCAAAGTTAATAACTGCTGATAACAACAAAAGCGTTTTCTGTTTTACGTGGTTTGTAAATTACTGAAAATGAGGACAACGTTAGTGTTCCCCCATTAGTGTGTTTAGTGTTATGCTAGTGTGTTTAGCCCATTACCGACGGAATCTACCCAAACCTCTTCTGAACTGACGTGAACTTTTAAACCAAATTATTTATCACATAGGCCTACGTTGAAATTTAATTTCGAAATTGTTGTTCGAACTTTGGATTGTAGCTAATCGTAGACTCATTCAATTCGACGTCCAAATGAATCTAATATGGTACGTTTTAAAATCCCATTCACTGCCTTTTAAAATCTACAATATTAGATATTTAGGCCTATTTTAGTATCAATTTACCAATAGCAATTAGTAATTTTTTTGGGGTCACCTTACATTGTGTAAAGTGTTTCAATTTAGTTTCTGTGGCGTATTTATTACAAACATTACTAGTTTGATTACTGTAAGTTACACGTTAGTAATACTGTCCTATGAAAAACTCCTGCGATCTTCGTAAGTGAGCACTCTGGCCTTACAAAATTGTGATCGAAATAATTTAGCCTACGATTCAGTTCTTAAAAAGTAAAACCAACTACATCACACAATAAAAACATTTTCCTGATTTAGTTTCATAATTTGTAGTGTCTTATGCATTGCATTTTGGCAAAGTTACCCAAATGTAGGTATTTTGGTCTCAGATGGGTTAAACAACCAAGGCCTGAACTTATGACTACCGTTAATTTAAGAACATTTTATTTTAGGGTGATTGCACTGAATTCAATTGGCATTTTAGTAAGTTAAATAAAACCAGCTGAGACTACAACAGCTTTTTTTATTCCGTTGAAATTTTGAAACTGTATGACCCATTTAGTTGGGCCCCTTTACCCCCCCCCCCGTCCTCTAAGTCAATCAATTTAAAATGAGTCTGGCATATTTCTACGACTTACCAGATGCTTATAATTTGTTTTGTAATTGTTTGTATTCTGTAAATGTATATAGAGGAAATATGCGAGTTTCTTTCAGTTTAGACAATATAACTACATAGTAATTTAGTTCCACCGGATCTATTTACGACAGTTCAACAAAATAAAGTTTAATTAAAATTTATATTTAAAATGCATGTTAAGACTCTATTATAGTGCAGCAAAAACATTGTGTTCAGCCATTAAAAATAAATTTGAATGTATTAACCACTGTCATTTTAACTTTAAGAACAACCATACTGTGAGTGGGTTGTTAAATTGGCGAATACGAAACTAGTGTTAATTAATGAACCTTACTCAGTTTACGTTTTGAGGAACGTACATAGTCTACATTTTTCAACATTAATATTAAATTTGCTGTACAACTAATTGTTTAAATATTTTGATGGGCGTTTAGGAGAAATAGTCGATTAATAATTGATACCGTTTGGAATTGCACGACTCGAATTATTTTCGATATAAATTCTTAATTTCTTGCCGAAAAAGAGTTAAATTTTGAGAAAATGTTATAATTTTGGACACGTTTGTAATCACCATTATTTATTTATATAGAACTAACTATTTATTTGTGAACAACCGTTCAAACATTATTTATTTATTTTATTTGTGTTTAATTTTTAGGTGTCTAAGAATTTAATTCAAAGTTTTAATCAACAAAAACCAATAATATTTTTACAGCAAAGAAATTTACTATCGAATTTTTTAAACTAATATTTATTGGTCCAGTCACTCAATTAATTATTTATGTTACATATAAATGTAGAGTAGCCCTAATTAAGAATGTGAAATACATTCTTACAAATACGGTATTACGTTAACATTTAAGTTGTTATACATACATTTGTTTCTTAATAAATCAAATTACTTTATACGACCATTCAAATTATTAAGCATACAATTTTTTTTCTAACAATAGCTATAAGGTAACCTTTAAGTGAAATAAATATTGTATACACGCTGGAAAACGTTTCTCAGTTTAAGAAACCTTCTTAACATTTTCAGAAAATATTCTACTATTCAAAGAATAAACTCACATGGTCCCTGACAGCTATTCTAACTTCTTTAAAGAAATATTTGCTCATAATTTAAAAACTTTCTATTGCACTCTACATTACTGTTGTATTAAACATTTACACAGTATTTTAAATAGGAAATTACTGTTGCATCAAAGTATCAACACAAAGTTCCTAACAAGTAAAATTGTTCGAAAGATATTCTTCTTTTTTTTGCAACAAGTTTGCTCTTAATTTACAATTTGTTTAAATAATTTGTATTAAACAATTTCTACGATTGCCAAACACAAAATTTCAATAACACTTGTCGTCTTTAAGGAAATATTTGCACATCATATAATCTACAACAAACAATACACACAGATCTTAAAGTAAAATATTCCACACTGAACTACATTATAAACACTAGTTGCACCGCATAACCTCAAAAACAACTTGAGGTAACAAAGTTGTCGAGTCACATGTGCAACAATCTGGAAACAAATCGTCTCCGATCGATACGTTAAAACTCGCCTTTCGCTTCTAACTGTGTTACAATTAACTTTAAATACGCTAACATACACTAGTGTTTTGCTAAAATTATATATTTACCTGGAAGAATCGTCATCACCGGGCGCTATGGCCATGTATACACCGCACCTTTACCGGCCCATGGCACAACACAGACTGAAGATTGGCGTGAAAGAGATCAGGCCGGTCTATGCGCGCGCACGTTGATAACGCTACTGGATGTGGATGGACAATGGACTTGAGTAAACATCAAAGTGTTTCGCTCGAGCATGTTGACTTAGGTCCTGAGTTGAGCAACCAACAAAGTACTAGATAGCCTACGTGGTGTTGATATTTTAACGAAATCTATCTACTGTTTAACCACTCCTCTTTAAAACGACAAATTACAAGTTTCTAAAATAATTTAGGTCTTTAGTATTGCCTAAAACATAGTTTTATATTATGAAGTTAGTAAATTATATTAATAGAACGATTTTTATCATATTGATTATTTATTATGACATGAAGCTCTTATTATTGATTTACAAAAACAAAAAATCAAGTAAAATAGGCCTATATCAAGTTTTTATATAATTAAAAATATTCTCACACACAATAAATTCAATTTTTAATGGGTTTTTAATCTATACACTATATAGTCATAGTTTTAACCTTTATTTTAGGCGAAAACGTCACAGATAACTAATAACAGAAATAAGATCGTTTAAAGTACCAAAACTTGTTAAATTCTCAAAACTAGTAAGTAAAAAACAATCATAAAGCACCCCAACACAGAACTACAAACTTTAAACACAAAATAAAACAACAATAAAGAAAAGAAGTAAGATAAAAAAAACAAAACGTCACAATAACAAATAATTCGACCACGCATCTGAACCGCTGACGTGAGTTGAGCGAATTTCCAAAATTAAATTTATATCTGTTTTTGGGTTTCAAACAACTATTTGGGAAATTGATCTACTCACGAAGGTGCTGCCAGCATGTACCAAATATATTGCCATCGGTCACCACGGTAAAAGCCGTGGATTTAATTCTGGTACTTTTACGTTTTGATTGTTTTTGGGGGAGCCAGATAACAAAATGTGCAGAATTATTTCGTATTGTAAATTATTTTAAAGAAAACTTAAAAAAAATTTAATTCTAGAGATTTAACGAAATATTTTAAAATTCCGGTAAATTTTTTTGCTAACGAAATAGTCCAAACGACTTAAAAAACCAACCTGTGTAATAAATTTGGACCAAATCGGACATAAAATGCGTCCGTTAGAGTGCACATACTTATACATAAAGTTACTTCCGGTCAAAAATGTGGTCTACTTCCGGTATTATTTTTTTTTTTGCTAACGAAATAGTCCAAGCGACTTAGAAAACCAACCTGTGTACCAAATTTGGACCAAATCAGACGTTAAATGCGTCCGTTAGAGTGCGCACACTTATACATAAAGTTACTTCCGGTCAAAAATTTGGTTTAGTTCCGGTAAATTTTTTTATGTAACGAACTCGTCCAAGCGTCTTAGAAAACCAACCTGTGTACCAAATTTGGACCAAATTGGACATAAAATGCGTCCGTTAGAGTGCGCATACCTATATACATAGTACTTCCGGTCAAAAATGTGGTCTACTTCCGGTCAATTTTTTTGGCTAACGAACTCGTCCAAGTGACTTTGACAAACAACGTTTGTACAAAATTTGGACCAAATCGGACGTAAAATGCGTCCGTTAGAGTGCGCACACTTATACATAAAGTTACTTCCGGTCAAAAATGTGGTCTACTTCCGGTAAATCTTTTTGGCTAACCAACCAGTTCAAGCGAGTTAGAAACCCAATGTGTGTACCAAATTTGATAAAAATCGGACGTAAAATGCGTCCGTTAGAGTGCGCACACTTACATACATAAATATATACATGTATATATTATATATGATTTTTAATGACACCCCAAAACGTGTTCTGGGGACCATGATCGGAGCTCATTTGCTACTCCCGACCTTGGGTCTTACCATAAGGTCCATTGCAATAGCTCATTTTTAATATGGAAATTCGCTAACAAAGCAAAGTAACATCTTGGCTAGCTGATACGTAGGTTTAATTAGATTTTCCCTTGTGAGTAATTGTGTTTACATAATATGTTTTGTGTCATTATGTTTGGGGAGGGACGTTGATAATGTCCCTTTCTTGGGTAATAGAGGTTAAAATATAAATTGTTTAACAAAAATAAATACACGCCGAATGTACTTGGATAAATATTGATGCGAAGATACATTTGATAAAAAGCTGACAAATATGGACATTTACTATAAACATCATATTTTGGTTGTCTTTTTAACTTCCCGCTACCAATAAAGGGAAGTTATTGATTTCGGTCCGATTTTCGAAAGTCGAGTTTTCATTAAATCTCCACGTTTTGAGGTCCCAGGAAGCCATTCTGACTATTCCCGCCGAGATGTCCGACCGTGTGTGTGTGTGTGTGTGTGTTTGTACAGTGTAGGAACCGAGCAATTTTTCACGTATACACACCCCATTCCGAGCAAGCGTCGTAAAACGAGCAAGGCTCGCAACGCAACCCCCTACTTTTTCGTGTCTATCGGCTTTCCCAATGCATAAGGAGCAAGAATATTCATTTATTTTATATTTGCTCGTTTCGCAGGGTTTTCACATACACATTCTTACACGGTTGTTTAGGATTTCTATTTCCAGGCTGCGCTGGCGTCGAGACTAACACGGCTTACTCTTTACTTACGTTAAACAAGTCAATTTACACAGCTCATGAGCAGATTGCTCGCTATATGCAGTGAGGCAGCACTTGAATAAACACAGTGTCGCGTAGGCCTTGGATTAGACATCCGGCTTCTTAGAATGTTTTTTTATCCTTTTAACTTTTGACAAGTTGACTCAGTAGTATCGTACCTACCTTTGACAGAAGATGTAATATTTAGTCTACTCTCTTACTAACTTCGTTTGAAACGTTTCTATGAGATACTAAGATTGGTTTGGCGATTGTTAAGAAAAGTCTCACTCTTGTTTAATATATTTTGTTTCTATATCGAAAATGTAGTTATTGTGTTTTTTTTAAAGATTGGCAAATTGTACGTTTTCTAAACGTTGGGACATTCTTTATGTGTAGTAAATTGTACAAAACACATGAAGTATTTTTTTGAGAATTTGTTACCTATTTTTGTATTTATGTTATCATATATATCGTAAACAAATTAATAATTATTACTTATACAAAATTACTCACCGTAATTAAACTTATATTTGATATTAATAAGTGATTCCATTAAACGGGTTTTATTATTTTGACAAATAAAAAAATAAAAAAATATTTGTGTCAGTACATTTGTCAGTAATGTAATTTATAACATGGCTTAACGATTTTATAAAATTTCAAGTATATACGGCATAAGAGATACAACCACAAACGGTATTTAAAGATTAAGGTAAAACAAGCGTTTGTAAATATACAAAATATACACCAGTTTCCTGATTCTCCCACAAAAGAAGAGATATTTTTAGCAGGTGTGGTTTCTTATTACTATTAATATTCATAGGAAGAAATGACAATGCCGTCTGATTTTCTGATTCACATGTGTATGATTTAGCAAATATTTTAGTTGAAATGTGAGTCAACAAGGTGTAAATACACCTTACAACGTCGTCAATTCTTACAACGTCGTCAATTCATTTAGTCCTGCATTACACGAATAAAATGAATGCAGAATTATTGAGTCTCGCATTTAATTGGAAAATACTTGATGATTTAGCAATTGTACGTAAATATCGTACGGTAGCTTAGTATAAACCAAATTGAAATTAAAACAATGTAAATAAAACATCAAATTTAAAAAAATACATGGGGTTTGAACAAAAGTATATGTTCACTGTCCACAGTTATATGGTCTACATAAAAATAACGTTAAATTTGTAAGTTTTATGTAGAATATTTCTGTTTTTAAACAATATTCAAGACATGACAATGTACTCTATATAAATGAAAACGAATGTTTGTATCTTTGTTTCTTTTTTCTTTGTCCTCTATAGTCTCAAAAACTATTCAACCTATTTCACTAATAATTGCACAGTTTATCCATAGGTCTATCGTTATCAGGAGTGTTTAGACGTTACAATTATTACAGTCTAAGAAATTGAAATGGGGTTGCTACCCTATTAATATAAATTAAACTGACATAATACAAGCTAAAAGGCTAAAATTATATAATATTATTTTTATGTGATATAAAAACCACGTAAAATTTGATTACTTAAGTCAAAGGGATGAAATTGAATAACTACAGTAAAAATTCAATAATAATAGATACATTTACTTTTTCTATATTCTCAAAAATTACTCAAACTAATTTCACTAAAAATTTCTGAATTTGCAAATATTAGTACCAATATTGTTTAGAGAATATGGATCACTACAATCAAAGAGATTAAAATTTGGTAGGTACACCTATAAATACAATAAAAATAAATTGCGCTAACTTCCTACAAACTATTAATCTAAATTTGTGTAGTATTATTCCTAAGTGACATAAAAACCATTTGCAATTCAATTACTTAGGTCAATGTAATGAAATGGAATAACTTTCCTTAAAATTAAATCAAGCAAAGCGAAGCATTGCAGGGTCCGCTAACTTCGGGTCCACTTATTAAATACTTTTAATAAAATTTAGTGGTTATTTCGTGTATTTTGTACACAACCATACAAAATACAAGATAAACCTGCTTTGGCATTTCTGTTCATTCAATTATCACATTGGTAATGCCGTTTATTATGACTTTATTTCATTAGTATGATTAAAGTCTTGTCGACATCTAGACATTTTTAAGGCTGGGGTTACAGTTACAGACCATAAAGCACTACAAACAGTGGACTTTTAGCGTTACCAGTTACTTTTAAAACCTGTTGTACTAGTGTCACTCAAATTAGTTACAGTGGATAGCAAGTTTCAAGTCAATAGCTTTACTGTCTTAGAATTTTAAATACTGTATTTAGAATAAAACTGTGCTAGAATTTTTGGTAAAATGTATCCAAACAAAAATGTTTCCCATCAGTGTACATCTAACAGAAAGTTAATAAATAAAAATTAGTTGTATATTTTGCTGAAAAAAAGAAGTAGAAATGGAGTTTATGATGAACTTTTTTATATTGAAGTTTTTGGTCACTATGCCTTAAGTCAGTCAAAGTCTCAGCATTCGTTGAAGGCCGCTACATTTAGCCGGAAAAACATTTGGGCTACATTGTTGACACGTTTCTTATTTGAGGGTTATTTGATCAGTGGCACCTATCTGAACTTGACTGAATAAACCATATAACAGATTACTAAATAGATTAAGAATTTAATCTAACCAGGAAATAGTTACTAAATGAACAACGATTTCCCTCGCTGATGAAGGCTGAAAGGGTTCTATTGGGTAGCATGCAAGAACTATGCATGATTACTCAATCATGTGGTAAATTAAAACCTTTAACGTAAAAACCCTGTGAGTTTATTTAACGGGATCCTATAAATAAAATAATAATGAAGTGCATTTGTATTTCTGGAGAAAATAATGGTGTTACTGAACATGCGTTATTGTTGTAAGGAAAGAAATGGTGAACATATAAATCCTCTTCCGTGATATTTATAAAGAAAATGTAAAACTTCCTCAAATATTGTGCTACATCTAGCATATTTATTTTTATTTCACAAATAGACATATTCCGTATTGCTAATAACTAATAAAACATTATTTTTTTATAATTAACTCTTTGACAAAACAAGTTGTTTTCACAATAGTGAAGAACTTGAGAAAACTATTTTTGACAGTAGCAAAAATTGGTAAGTATAAATTAAAGATCATAGATCATACAATATTTCGAGACCGGTAATCAAATTGTATTTATTTTTTCGTGAAATATTTTGATTGCACTGTAAAGTCAAATTAAAAATAAAATATAAACGACAAGAAAATCACAAAATGTTCCTCTAATCTTTACAAGACTACAATTATTCCAGTATGAATAACTTCAAACTTGTAGTTCTACAGAATTATTCAAATTAAAAAATAAATAAATGTTTTTTAAAAATATGTATGTATTGAAATTTTTTGTGCATATGCTACGGGAAAACATAATTTACGCTCATGGATTTAAACAACAGTTTCCAAATATTTAATTCCGGTTAAGAGCATATAACAATTATTTAAAACCTTTTAAAACAAAAATACTTCAGTACAAAAAGTAAAAGGATTTATGTTTCAGGTTTGTTTAACATCTTGTCTTAAAACAAGCGTTAGTATACGGTATTCAAAATGTTACTGATTGTCGAACGTGTACCATTATGTTAGCGTAAAATAAGCTGATAGTCGTCAGTTAAAAAACACAAGCAAATAATGTGATAAGCGAAAAGTGAACTTATGTGTGGCCGTTCGGCATCTTTGACAGTCTGAAGACAGGATGGAAGAAGGATGTCTGTTTATATCTCGTCCGGTTGGTTATAGATGTTTTTTCGGAATATACCTATCAGTTATTTTATATCAATAATAATAAGAAAATTTATTAATGAATATATTTGAAATTTTTATGTGTTATTAATATAGTTATATAGAATAATATTTATGTAGAAAGTTTGAATCAAATCGGTTAATAATTATAGGTTTTCGAGTAAAATTTATAAAAAAGGATCGAAAATTGGGTACATTATTATAGAAAAACGTATATATCTTAAAAACTAATTATTGGAAGTTATTTAAAAAAATATATATATATTCTTCATGAAATTTACTATAAATTATCAAGTTTTTATTAATATGTATTAGTAATAATTGTACGAATACCATTCGATATAATGTAAATGCTGATTAAATAAATATTTATTTATAACATTTCTTTTTCGAAAACTTATAATTATTAACAGATTTGGTTCAAACTTTCTACACATGTTCTAAATAACTATATAAAAAAACTTCATAAAGATTCGTTAATAGTTATGCAAGTTATTACCGTTTACGGCAAAAATTTAAATAACTTAATCGATTTTAATTTTATAGGCCTAGTTAGTAAACGTATTAAATATTAATTTAAAAGTTTAATTTTTCATATCATTATTATATATATATGTTTTTTATATGTGGTATAAATTTCATTGAAATTGGTTGAATATTTTCAAAGTTATTACATTTTTATTGGAAACAGGTAATTAAAAATATGAATATTGTTTTAAATATTACATTATACTACTAATAATACATATTAATAAAAACATGATAATTTATAGTAAATTTCATGAGGAATCTATATCTGTTTTTAAAAATAACTTACGACAACTAGCTTTTAAGATATACCTTACACGGTTTTCTATAATAATGTACTCAATTTTTGATTTTTTTAAATAAATATTAATCGAAAACTTATAATTATTAACCGATTTGGTTCAAACTTTCCACATATGTTCTAATTAACTATATAAAACAGATATTAAAATTTTATAAATATAATAATTACGTAAGTTATTAACGTTTATAGTAAAAGTTCAAATAATCGATTGTGTCGTCTCGTAATGTCGAAATATAAATTTATAATAAACTATTTAACGAATTTGAATCAAATTTAACACAAATACTAATAGAGTATATATACACATTCTGTGAGAAAATCTTAAAGATACGATAAAATTTAATGACTTTATTATAAAAAAACTAAATTAAATAACACAGAAGATTCAATGTCGAAGCTAAACCAATAACTGTTACTACATTATTTGGTAAATTTCTTTATAAAATACCTTAGGCTACCTATTTTTTTTATGTTTGCTTTTCTATTTTTTTATAAATAAGATTCAAATGAAGTGATTAGCAAAATATTTATATTTAACAGTTGCAATTAAAGGAACAAATACAACCATGAATTTTTAGTTAATGAATTAGCTGCAGGGAGATAATGAAAAGATACTTTTTTTATCAAATTTCCATATGAAGAAATTTTTGTATGAAGAAATAATTTGACCATGCAGCTGAACAGTGACTTTACTAGAAAGAATTAAGAAAATTATTTTAATTTCTTGCTAAACTAAGGCTCAACAAGCGTAAACTAACGATAAACGAACGATTTAATTAATTTTTGGGGTAAATATGCTTTATGGGCGCTACTGGTGTGAACCTAGCAGCGCCCACATTTTTTGGCTATGTATGGTTTACAGAGCCTAAACAAACGATGAAAATGGCTAACGTAAACAAACGATTCCACTTATTTTTGGAAAGATTTTTGAATTGGGCGCTGCTGGTGTGAACCTAGCAGCACCCATTTTTTAATAACTCTTGAACTAATGCTAAACAAACTATGAACATAGCTAAACAAAAGTAAACAAACGATAAACAAACGAAACTAATAATTTATTTTTTAATTTTGGAATTGGGCCCTGCCAGCTTCACGTACCTCTAGGGGTGCTTTGACACGGCCTTGGGGTTGGGTTTGGTTTGTTCACATTGCGCTTTTAGCTCATCCTCTTAAGCCTAGTCCACACTTACAAACATGTTTGCGGAAACATTGTTTACAAACTGTTTTCCAATTGTTTTCCTATTTCTCATTTGTTTCTCCGATGTTTGCCGAAAGTTTTCAAAATGTTTTCGAACAGTTTGCAAACAAATTACAAACCTTTAACTTGTTTCAGCAAACAAAAAACATTTTTTTCTGTTCCCAAACCAAATGGAAAACACGCAAACATGTAGACCAGGCAAAGTAGGCTACTAAAAAAAAATTCATAAATTTTTGCCTACAGTTACGGATTTGGTTGCAGTTTTCTGCAACGTGTTCAGAAAACAGGAAAAAAGTGTAGATATGACCAGTTTTGGGAGAAAGCGGAAATGCATCACAAGTGAATAAAGTGTAGGCTATCTCTAAAAGTGCATAATTTTTTTGACACCTCTAAAAATGGATGAAAAGCCGTGAAAATCGGTAATCGGGGGTTTCTGGGGCGCTAATCTCATTTCCGGCCATACGGATAATCAATATTTATACGTAGGCATAAATATTGAGTCGTAGACTCAATATTTATGCCATTAAACAATTATGCTATTAAAACTATTATGCTCATTAAAACTAACGTAATCGGCTCCAACCTGCACAGCGTTAAGCCCCGTGGCAATGTGTAGTGTGTACCTCATTCAAATTTAAAAATTGGCTATTTCTGTACATATGAAATCTGAATGTTTCTTATTTTAAAATCTATTCTTACGCATTATCGAAAATTAAAAATTCCAATGTCTTAGCTATTAAATGGATCTGCCGCTCATAAGTATTATGTACGTATTAAAATAATTTACAATTGCAAAAACCATATAAGGAGCATTATAAATGTTTACCTTCTAGCCCTACAAAACAAATAAATGTCTTCTGTATTCAAATGTAATTACTCTTTATAAACTAGATTTGTATTGTCACTCTTAGAATGAACCTTTTAAAAAATATTTTCAACTATGAAAATAAAATGCAAATACAAATATAAACTGGAACAACTGGCAAACCCAATTAAAAAAGATTACTTCCTATTTTAAAAGCTGGCATTTCACAATGTAAATGACCGTAACTTATGTATAAACTTGTAGGGAAAATTAGATTAGGCTACATCCATTTTAGAGTTTACTACTGGGACAGATGAGCAAAAAATCGAACTGAAAGACTTGATGAAGGTCGGGGTTGAGCATGTATGAATTGATTTCCGGTCTGACATACTGATAAGACAAAAACAGAATGGCGCGGAAAAACTTTCTTCCTATACGTTTACAGAACTTGTAACTGTGTATGTAACATAGCAACAGCGATTGCTCGCAGTACATGTACAGTGTTAGTTATATATTTGCATGTAATTGGAAAAATAATGCAACAATTATTTTTAGTATAATTTATTTAGCATAAGTGATAATTATTAGTAAATAAAATTAAGGAACATAGAAAAGTTAATAGTGCATGTACACTACGCATTTGCTCGGATCCTACGCTGTACAAGTATTGGTGTGTGTGTGTGTGGATGTATGTGTGTAAATAAATTTTTGTCGTACAGTTTCTCAAAAACGAATCAACCGATTGAATTCTACGACATGTCATTCGAAAGGGTGTATCAAAACTTAGATCTGATTAGATTTGAGAGTTAATCAATCGAGCCAATCCGAAGAAATTTAAAAAAATAACCTAATTTTTTTAGAAATTTTTATGTTTTTTAAAAATAACTTTAAAGTGTGCGAAAAAATCGTAATAATACCATTTTTTGTACTTAAAAAACTGCGTCGACTGCTTTTTTGAAAATGAAAATCGGACGACGCATTCAAAAGTTATCGTTGTTTAAAAATTCACAAATTTTCGTTTTTTGGTATTTTTTTAACATATCTTCCAGATTTCTCAACCAATCAATATAAACCTGTACATTTTCTTTTTGTGCTTTAAAAACTGCGTAGAATGCTTCTTTAAAAATGAAAATCGAACGACGCATTCAAAAGTTATCGTTGTTTAAAAATTATCAAATTTTAGTTTTTTGGTATTTTAACAAATAAACTCATTTTTAAGCGTTTAAAATTCAAAC